>CAUYPK010047437.1:0-50513 GCA_963574355.1 Loris lydekkerianus | reverse complement strand
CTTGAATACCTTAACACCTTAGCATTTTTTTAATTTTTACAAACACCCAAAAAACAAAACACCCCCCCCCAAAAAAAAAAAAAAAAAAAAAAAAAAACCTAAGCCACTTCTTTATCCGAGGAATGATGTCTACTTTTTTACCAAAGAGGAGTGATAATCCTCCCACATGGCTGAGTGCTTCGCTAAGTGCCAGGAGTTATTTTAAGCTCTTTTCAGGGGCTTAAATTATTATAAGCATGATTCTACTCTATTTTCTTTAGACTGTTCTAAGTGCTATTCTAAGCACTATTTTACATGCTTAGAGCATTTTAAGGACTTTTCAGGTGCTTAGAGCATTTCAGTGTTTCCTCAGAGCCACCCTATGAAATAGGCAGTCTCTTCCCTGAATTTACCCTGACCACATGCTCTGCTGTTATACCGTGTCCAGGCCCTGTCATATCCTGTTGTTTCTTAAATATCGTTTCCATCTCTTCTGCGCACAGTGACCAATGTAGTGCTTTTTTTTTTTTGAGACAGAGTCTCACTTTGTTGCTCTTGGTAGAGTGCTGTGACGTCCTAGATCACAGCAACCTCAAAATCTTGGACACAGGGGATCTTCTTGCCTCAGCCTCCCAAGTAGCTAAGACTATAGCTGCCCACCACAATGCCTGGCTATTTTTAGAGATGGGGTCTCGTGCTCTGGCTCAGGCTGGTCTCGAACTCATGAGCTCAGGCAATCCACACTCCTTGGCCTCCCAAGTGCTGGGGTTACAGGCATGAGCCACCACACCCAGCCCAATATGATGCTTTTAAAACATAATCATATTGTGTCAAATTATTTTTCATCTCTCAAAAAGACAACAATAACAATACAATAAATAAACAAAATCCTCCACTCACTTTCTAACATACTTAAATTCCAGATTCCCTAGCCAGCCCTCGCATTCTCAGCAGGATCAGCTTTTGTTCCCCACTCTCCACCTTCCTCACTTGGTTTCAGCCAGAGAGGTTTTCCTGCTGTTTCTCAGTTTTGCCAGATGCAGCCTGCCCCAGGGCTTTTGAATTTCTTGCTCCCAGTACTTGGGTTACTCTTACCCTAGATATCCCCGTGGCTCACGCTTGCCCTCTCTCACTTCCCCGAGGTCTCTGCTCAAACATAGCCTCATCACAGAGGACTTCCCCGAGGTCCCTGCTCAAACATAGCCTCATCACAGAGGACTTCCCTGACCCCTTGTCTAAAATAGCATGTCTGTCATCATCTAACCTCTCACCCTGCTTTGTTTTCCTTAGTGGCATTTATCATTATGAATTGAATCTATTTTATGCATTGATTATCTGTCTTCTTCCTTCAGAATGTAAATTTCATGAGGCATGGACTTTGGTTTTTTCACTATTCTACCCCAGCACTTAGAATAGTGCCCGGCATGTAGTACTCCATATAAGTAAATTTTATGGAGGGTATTATTTAAATATAATAGATTGCACTCATTTAAGTGAACAGTTTGATGAGTAAACTTGTGTCACCTACAACAATCATGAGAGAGAACAGTTCCCCACATGCCCCTTGACAGTCAATCCCAGCCCACCCACACCCCCCACCCAGCCCCAGGCAATCACTGACATGCTTTCCATCACCGTAGACTAGGTTTGTCTTTTCTAGAAGGTCATATAAATGGAATCTGACAGTGTGTATCCTGTGTGCCTGGCTGTTTTTCTCAGCATAACGTCTTTGTGACTCATCTGTGTTGTTGTGTGTCGCAGCAGTGTCCCTTTCATTGCTAAGCACCATTGCACTGTCTATATAGAGTTCACCTGCTGATATGAATACCTGGGTTGGTTCTAGCCTTTGGCTATGATGAATAACACTGTTATAAACATTTATGTTCATGTCTTTCTGGGGACCTGTTTTCATTTCTCTCTGGTAAATACCTAAGAGCATCTTAATACATTTTGAATGAATTTTGTAAATGGGGAGTTAGAGCCTTAAAGAGGGTAAGTGACTTTCCCAAGAACATACAGTCAGTAAGTGGTGGAATTGGGGTTTTCACCTTGGTGGTTTAAGTCCAAAGTGCTTGAGTTTTGAATCTCACATTGAAGGTAAATTTCTTTTTGTAGCCCAGGGCAGCTAAAGAGTCTGGGGCAGGCCTCAGAGCAGCCGCCAGCCTTCTACTCCCAGAGACGTGACAGTAGACTGGGGCCTGGTGGAGGCTGCATACCCACAGTCTCTGGTTCTCTTCTTTCTCTGGCCCACTTCCACCTTCTTCCCCAGCTTTTTCCTCTGAATGTGCTGTTTAGTAGGGCTGTATTGAGGGGAAAGCTGCTGTTGAAGCTGCTGTTTCAACTGGAGCATGTGCCACTGTCCCTCTCCTGGAAGCCCCTCAGACTGCACACAGCTGGCACGCGCATTGCTCGAGAGCCCAGGCTCAGCTGGGCTGGGGTGGCTTCGCTGTTTACTGTTGCGCCTTTCATGTAATTATGAAAACTAGACAGTCTACCTCAGCCCCCCCCCCCCCCCACTAAGCATGTGACATAGAATTATTGCAAAGGATAGAATACCACGGCAAACTACAGCCTGATTGGGACAATGGAGAACAGAAAAAGTTTTATGAAATTTTTAAAAAACAGAACACATTTTTATAAAACTGTTACTGAAATGAAACTCCCTGCCCATCATGTCAAAAAAAGTACATGGCAGTCGCAAATGTTTTACAGCAGTAGGATAGGACTCAAGGAAGAGAATGAGCAGGAGTGAATTCCAGGGATGGTTAGCATTATGCGTTCTGAGGAGCAGTCAGTGCAGGGCAAGTTTAACAGAGGCTGCAAGCATGGCAGGTGCTGTGGCCTCAGGGATTTTAGCAATTCCTGGAGGATGCTCATGCTTGTCAGGGAACCATACTTCTGAGAAAGGGGTCCCAGCCCAGCATCTTCCCCTCTGAGCAGTGTTCTGTGGGAGCTGGTGACCAGAGTCCAGCTGAGGTGCCTGGCTCTGGGGCTGAGGCTCTTGGCTGCTGGCCAGCCAGCCACAGCCAAGCCTGACTGTCTTCAGAACCAACTCCATGGAATCTCATAGGCAGTGAATCTGACAGGTGAATGTGTATCGTCTATAACAGGGGTCCTCAAACTTTTTAAAGAGGGGGCCAGTTCACTGTCCCTCAGACTGTTGGAGGGCCAGACTGTAGTTAAAAACAAAACAAAACAAAAAAAACTATGAACAAATTCCTATGCACACTGCACATATCTTATTTTGAAGTAAAAAAACAAAACAGGAACAAATACAATCATACTGCCGCATGTGGCCCACGGGCCATAGTTTGAGGACCCCTGGACACCCCCCCCCCTTGCCTTCTACAGTGTGTAACCTCTGATTTTTTTTTATGCTGAATGCTCTGTAGCTCTTATAAATGAGAACTCCCTGTTGGCTTGTGTTACTGCATTTATTATTCAGTATTTTTGCCTTCTGTTCTTTTACGGCTCTGAGCTCCAAAATCCTCTATATCACAGGGTTGTTGGGAGAATTAAATGAATGAATGCATGTGAGCACTGAGAACTTGGCCTGGCACACAGTAATTAGCCAATTAATGTTGTCATTGTTGTTGTTGTGGTCATCATCATCACTTTCATGAGTAAAAACATCACATCTGTATAAATTCACACATGCGAGTAAGCCTTCTGTTCAAATGCCTTCAGTAGTTTCCAGTGCTCTGCTTAACAGGGAACAACCCTTAGCCTGACCACCAAGGCCCTCCTCAGCCTTCCTTGTTGACCTCAGCTTTCTCCCTCACCTCTACAGCGGTGGGCTTGGGCTGCATTGCTCACTGTTCCTTCCTATGCTTTCCACATTTCTTCTTACCCTTGACTTCGTGCTTAGAGAGTCCTTTCTTAAAATGTCATACACTATGACCATCCTTCAGGGCCCAGAGAAAAACATACAAGTTATTCCCTACTTCTTGACAGGACTGACATTTCCCCTGTGAGATCTCAGGACCTTACCTGTGTCATTTATCTGCACTTCCCGTGTAGTACCTAAGGTCTTCCGGCCTGTGATGAAAATCAGTTGAAGTTGGGTCTTCTCTTTCCTGTTAGAGAAGAAGGGCAGGGGTTTTGGACGTGTCTGTGAATTAAATACTTTTTATCCTCATCCTGTCCTTACTGTTCCTTTGCAACCCAGGGACATGTATATGGTGGCACGGCCATGCTCATTGGTTGATGAATAGATAAAGCAGGAACACAAAAGGGCTGTGCGTACCACTCATTCTCAGGCAAAGCGAAGAAAGCTTATGTAGTTAGGGCTTTATCTTCCACCTCTTTCTAGCTTATGTTCCAAATTTACCCTATTTCCTCTTCTTCACTCTAATTAAAAAGTCTTGGTTCTGCTTTAAATTGTTGGCTTGTTAACATTTGATAACTCATTTTTTGAGTATGCCAAAGGTTGACAATGGCTTAAGAGTCTTCTCTCCATTTTAACCATTACTCATTTCTAATGTCCAGTTTGGAGGCAGAAGGGATCTTTGGTAAGTGGCTGTGGCATGAGGGCTCCTAGGATATGGCAGAAGTTACTACAGTGGGTTTTCAAGTCCATGTGTGTACTAAGAAGTGTGTACTAGATGTAAAAATGCATGCTGAAGGTATTTTTCTGGGTATTTTTTTTTTTTTAAGTATATGTAGATGCTGTGATGGGTAAAATAAAATTGTCTAAAGGAATTACTGAACACATACTTTCGTCAATTTGCATGTTTTCGGTCACGGGATGTTAGCTTGGAAATGCAGTCCTATGTATTGAGCCCAAGGAATTTTCATTAAAAGACAAATGCTCACACTCCAGATCATCTCTAGACTATGCTGTCCAGTGTGGTGGCCACCAGCTCTGGAAATGTGGCTGGTACAACTGAGGAGTGTAACTTAAAATTTTATTTCACTTAAATTTAAAAACTGATACTGAAAAGTAAACTGATACTGTATCCAGCTATTGTAAAACTTTGTAAGTATGTTTGGGACAACTCGGATTATGAATCTTTTTCAACTGTAAATTTTATGAAATCTAACTATAGATCGAGATGAAAATTTAGCATCTGAACGGAGGTTTTCCGTTAGCATGAAATATACACATGGTTTCGAAGACAGTATACAAATATGTAATATCTTTTTAGTAACTTTTTGTTGTATCTGTTAACATAATATGGACATACTGGGTTAAATAAAATGTAATTAAAATGTATTTCATCTGTTTCTTTTTACTTTGTAAAATGTGTTTACTAGAAAATGTGTATTTCCTCTATGCCTCACCTTATATTTCTGTTGAACCATGCTGCACTAAGCTGGGTCTCTCAGAGATTCCTCCTAGCACCAAACCTGTTCATGCTCTTTGTTCTCTGAGCTTCTTATAGACAAAGTAGTTGTATAATTGTTTTAAAATAAGTGATTAAGCAAAATGTCTGCCTTACATGCATACTTCATGAGCAACCCTTTGCAGGGTCCCTTGGGTCTCCATCTATCTCTTTCCTACCCTTTCCTTTAAGTCCTTATTTTAACCAGATTGTTATTTTGTTGCCATCTTGCAAACCCATGAGCACAGGACAGGGAGAAATACAAGATAGAGTAATGGTGGGGGATTCCAACGTTTGGGACTATTATAGACCCGCTCATGCAACTGAGAAGCAGACTACCCGACAAGGCACTGACAGACTCTGCTGAAAAAGTCATCATCTGAGATATAGAAGTAGTGACAAGTGTCATAATTCTGTCCAGCAAGGGAGATACAGGTTGATGAGGTGGAGCAGACGGGGATCCTAGAAGAAGGGCATTCTCTCACTGGAGTTCATCAGAACAAAATTAGAAATGACAAAACATCAAAATTGTAGAAAAGAGCAGTCGATGTGATTCCAGGGCTTATCATTCAAACAGAATGTGAGGGCTATCTTGGAAATTAACTCTACTGCTGGGTGCAGACACTCTCAGGAAGGAAGACACAAAGATATTTAAGAACATATGTATATATTTAAGAACCCATCCTGTTGTCTTCCTCCCTGAGGTCATTCACAATTGCATTTGAAATGCTTGGGGAGCTTCCTTCAGTGCTTAGAGGCAAAGAGGACACATACCAGAGAGGGACAGAAGGACATGACCGACAGGAGGATGACAGAGCAGCACCCAGAGGCTGAGAGTTTGGTCAGCTGATGCTCATGAAAAAAATATTGGCAACACCAAGAGTGATTTTAGTGAGGCTGGTGCAGAAAGAATTGAAAGAAGGCAATCTGGGTAGCCCTCCTCCTCGGGGGCTACCCTTTATGTTTGTTCTGAGATTGGGAGAATGAACGCTAATTGATACCAGGGAATTGAGAGCTCATTATGCCTGGCCTGGATCAATTCTATCCCAAGAAGCAAGTCAGTAAGATTGGAGTTAGGGCTCTATTTCCCCCCTGTCTTCTAACTTCTGCTAGAATTTTTTAAAAGATTGGAGGGATGAGAAAGGTGTTCACAGCCAGAGTTGGGTCCTGGAAAAGGCATATGAAGTTTCCAGACTTCAAAGTGAAGAAAGTGAATTGTAGAGACTCCAGGATGATGAGTTCTACATCAACTCTAGGAAAGACTCCAAGATAGATGTATGAAGAGGGTAGTTTGTGAACATTCCAAAAAACTTGAAAAGAAGCTCTCTGTGGTCTGTGGGAGCCAGTTTAGGGTTAGCACAAGTAAGCCAACTCATCCACTAGACAGCCTGGTGCCTACAACTAATAATTCCATATTGTGCACTTAGATTTTTCTAAGCAGATAGATCTTATGGTATTCTTACTCTAAAAATAAGTAATACTAATAATAAAGCAAGAGGAAACTTTGAGAGGTGATGGATGTGTCTATTAGCCTTGATGGTGGTGATACTTTCACGAGTTTATACTTAGCCCCAAATTTGTTGAGTTGCATGTATTATCTATGTATAGATTTTTACATGCCAGTCATAATAGAGTGATAAAAAATGATTTAAGAGTAGTTAATTTTTCTTAATTTGTTAGCATTGGTGAGTTCTATGTATAAGGGTGGCCATAAAGTGTGTGCAATTTAAAATAATTTAACACAGTGAATTGCACACAAACTTCATGGGCATTCTATATATATATATATATATCAGCAGTTCATAAGGTACTTAATAAAATATCACCTGAAAGTATTGTGAACCAAATGCAGAAATGTAAACTAACAGAATTGTGGTTAGTAATGAATGCCTGGAATTAAAGGACACTGATCTTTTGTTCACTAGAATGCAAAGCCCAGGTGAGCAGAGTCTTTTTTCCTTATTGTGTGTACAGCACCTACCTGCTTTCCACGTGGTAGGTGACCTATGAATTTTGTGATGAATTAGTTAACTTGAAAAAATACAGGTTGATTTTCTACATTTGATTATCACAGATTTTTCATTTTCTTATGTATTCTCTTTTTTTGGTCTTATTCATTCAATAGTTTGTCAATGCATTAGGTAAAGTTAAAAAACACTCAGCAATTTGCAGATGTTGTATGTCTTGATCGTTGGGAATGAAGGGTCTCACCCAAGAAGATAAATTTTAATAGGAATAAATGTGGGGCCCTGCACCTAGTTCCAGAAAACTAAGAGAACCGGCAGCAGTGGTATATATGACAGTTAAGGTGATACGAGACAACAGGCTGATGTTCTTGCTGCAGAGCTAATGTGAACTTGGGCTGCACTGAGGGAGGCAAAGATGGATTGGAGGAGGGGTCTGCGAGGATGATGGCTGGGTCAGGAAGGAGCCTGGGCCTGTGTGCTGGAAGGAACTGTTGGGCTCAAGGCAGTGTAGGGCCTGGAGACACATCATCTTGAACTACTCAAAATGCAGAAGAATTTTGCTACATACAAGTGACTATGTGTGGCCCAAATAAGGAACAATAAGATAGAAAATTAGAGCAATGGATTTGAGCCCAACAAAAGAAAGCATTTTCTTTCTTTTTTTTTTTTTTTTTTTAAATTTCAGATTAAGGTGAGAGTACTGACGATTAGGTTACAAAAAAGCATTTTCTAACAGCTGAGATGGGAGGAAACACCAGGGGAGGAAAGGAGCTCCCCCATCTCTAGAAGAATGCAGTGATGTCTGGATGACTTTCAGTGTATCTGGTAGCAGCCTGGCCAAGCTAGCACTATGAGAATAACATTGTATTCATTCATTCATTTAAATGTTAACAAAGGCATTGCCTGTGATTTGAGAACTATGAAAAACAACCAACCAAGCCTCATTTTTATTTCCCTAAGTAAATTATTTTTAATAGCCAGAGGCTGTGATACCTCCTAGTGGCTATGTGATCAAATCAAAAAACAGGCAGTTTATTACCAGATGTTAAATTCCATCACATCGCATTTATAAACATGTCAGAACATATAAAGAAAATAAATAACCAGGAAAAAACTGTGGAGATCTCATCTTTACTTCCTCTGGATTCTCCCTCATGGCCTTCTCTCTTCTGCTCTTCCTTTTTTTTTTCCCTTTTCCCTCCGTGTTCTTGCCTTTTTTTCTCTGGATAATTCTTTCCTGACTCTGTTGTAGTCTTTAGGGATTTTTTAAACAGTTGGTTTAGTTTAGGCAGTGGGAAAGCCAGCCGATTAATGAACACACGTGTGAACAATGGGATGTTCTGTCTATACTTAACAGTTTGTTCCAATCATAAGAACATACACAGAGTCACCTTGCAGCCAGAAGAAAGAGGAAACAGGCTTCGGGAACCCTGCCCAGGTTTTGGCTGGGTGAGGACCATTTGTAATGAGAACAAGTATTGGTTGTGTACCAGGTTTTCTGGTAAAAGTTCTTCAGAAGTTACACTATGATTAAAAACAAAACAACTAAGCTCTTTTTCATATATAAAGTACCCTGTGATTATACATTTCTGAACTGTTTCTCTATCCCTGAAACTGAAGCCAGGGGCAGTGTTGGTGGGTATGATAACAACGCATCCCCCTAAGTCTAGGTTGTGTTGGGGAGTCTAACAGATTGCCGATCCAGCCTTACCATTTTGCAAGTGTGCAAATCAAGGCCCACAGAGATAAGCAACTTACATAAAGTTGTGTGGCTTCTCTGCAAAGAGCAACCTTTTACATTAGAAGTCTTCCTTCACCTTGCTTATGGGACACATATTTTCCATATCTGATGGGATATTATTAGCAGTGTAGATGGGAAGGAGGAGAGGAGGGTGAAAGGGAGCTCTAGTTTTGTTGTTCTGCCAATAAACTTCACAAACCCTTTGACTTTCCTCACACCGTCTAATCATCCCCTTTAGAAAAGCCAGCGCAGCTTCCAGTTCACAAAGGTAAATCACAAAAAGATATAAGATGCAGTGCAGAGAACAAACAAACGCCCCTACCGAGTTTGCATTACCTCAGCTCACCCAAATGTGTGATATCGGACTAGATTCTGGGTCATAGCCTGGTTTTGCAGCCTGAAAACAGGAGTTCTGCTTCCCTATTGTAGCCTTCCTCTCTTTGTCCCATGCCAGGTCCGTGTCACGAGGCCCAGCTGACTGGTTTGCTTCTCTTCTCAGAGTCAGCGGGGCTCTGTAGCTTTGGGGGTGGGAGCGCGGCAGGGTTCAGCTCTCAGCAGCCCCCGCGTTAGCATGTGGCCTGCATCCTGCATCTAATGTTGACTGTGCCTTTGGGCTCTTCCTGAGGCCTTTTAAGCTAAGACTTCGGGAAAGTGAAGGGAAGGATGGAGGAGCCACGTTAGTGGGTTCAGTTTAATGACTGTGTTAGGGATATAAAGTGACTGTACCATCCCAGGCGAGCACATTGCTCCCAGGAAAATTCAGTGAGCGGCCTCCTTCTGATCCACCTCCGTGGGACAGCAGGGGAGCCCCATTAGTCAGCACGGAGGGCAACATGGGGAAGCTGCTTTCCCGGGGTGTATTATTGTGCCTTGAGATCCAAGAAATAAGCCACAAAGCTCACACCGATGGCAAAGTCTCAAAAAAGAGGACTTACGTCTGAGACGAGGCCGTGTCCTGAAAGTTTTACCTACCTCAGTCCACTTTAAAATAAGGGGACTTTTAGTCATCACCAGGGACATTTCCCAAGGTCTGCACAGCACTGTTAGAAGGGCCCAGCCAGGCTGGTCACTATGCACAGTCAGGACGTGCTGTGCCAGACGCCACTTCACACATCTGAACTGTGTAACATCATTTCAGCTTTAAAACAATCTTATAATCCCCAGTTGGCAGAGAAGGAAACTGAATCACCAAAAAGTTAGGTCATTGGCCAAAAATCACATCCCCGGGAAGTGGCACAATCAGGCAGCCTGGCTCTGTGCCCAGGCGCTGTGCCCTCTTGTCCCCTGCACAGCCCTCCTGAGCTGCTTTTTACCCCCTTCAAGTGCTCTCCTGATGCTGCCGTCACACCAGACCATCCAGTTGTCCCCTGGTGCTCTTCCACCTCTGTGCTTTGCTCAGTTTCTGGTCCTTGGTCCTGTTAAAAACCTACTTCTCATCCATGGTCAAGCTCACATTGCTGTCCCCTCTGTAGAGCCCACCCTTCTCTTTCCAGATGTAGTGATTTTCCCACCTCTGTGCTGAAGGGGCTCTTTAATCCTAGGATCCTGTCTGTTACATTCCTGGCAAGTATCAGCTTGTAATCTGCTATCTATAATATCTTCATTATCATTTATCTAATTTATCATCTATTTCTCAGGCATCTCTCTGTCCTTGACTTTAAAGAAAGGAACTCTTTTTCTTCATATTGGATACCTAGAACCTATAACAGAGCTTGGACTCATTATTTTCTGAGTGACGAAGTGTGTGTACCTTTCCTTTAACAGCGGTCACATTCAGGCTTGTGTGTTGGTTCTCTTGTGAGATGTCTCTTTGCACTTGATTCTACACCCCTTCGACTCTAAGTTTCAAGCTTGGATGGCATCTTACTCATCCTGTACCTAGCGTCGTGTGCCCAGAGGCCACCATAGGAAGTGTCAGCAATGCAGGTTTTTCCACTTGAAGTGAAGGGGCTTCGGGACACGTTCAGTCATCCAACACTGCCACTTATTTGAATGTTTCTTCACTACTAGCAGGTGTTTAAAACTGCATCTTTTTCCCTGCTATGGAAGCTTGGTACCATGGCAACCACTTTGGTTGGACTTGAAAGCATGTCTTAGGCACCAACGGCTTTTCCTTCTACCTGCTGCTATAACAACCCCGCGCTGAGACACTTCCCCAAAAAGGCTGTTGTTTCCGTCTGAGCAAGTCTGGGGAGGAAGAGCCCTTCACTCTGTGCACTCCGGCCTGGGCTCCACCTGGCTTGCCCCACCTCCACCTCTCAGTTTGTTACTGAAGATTTATTTTGAGAGCTGTAATCGTGATGTCAGATAATCAACCATGGCCATTCCCTTGGTGCTGTCCTTGGCTCTGGAACTCCAGATGTGCTGAGAAAAGCAGGTGGCCTGCTATGCTGCTTACAGACTGGACATAGCTGGCCACTGAGAATGCTCACTCTCAATTCTTGGCTATGTTCTCAACTTTCTGATAGGTAATCACTGTTGTGGCCCAGATGCAAAGTAAACTTCTCGGATATGTTAGAGGTAGCCAGATTTTCATTTTGCAGCTGGGCATTTTATGGGAATTGTCAGGCCGGGGTGTTGGCAGCTTTGGTGCAAGATAAGCAAAGCTGCAAGCCAGGATGGAGAAATTCAAGTAAAGCAACTGGATGAAGCAGAAGGGAAACTGGGACCAGGGAAGGGCTCAAGGTTTAAAGCTGCGATAGGTGAGCACAGAAGATAGATAAGGCCGTGAAATGAAGATAATTCACAGCTAGAGCAGTAGCTGTTAGGGACGGTGCTTTGCCACACTGTCTACTATCTACATTTAAGGAGATGTAGACCCTGTAATAGAATTGTCATGAGTTGGGGATTTGGGTCTGTTTTGTGCCCTGCTTGATCCTCAGCTACAAAAACAGTTTCTGGCATAGAGGAGATGGTCGGTAAATGGTGAATGAATACATGGGCCCAGGACAAATAATTATTTTCATTTCATTTCATTATTTTCATTTTGAAATGTATATTTAGCAAAGGCATTCACCCACATCTCATACAAACCTTATAATAGCTCTTTGAAGAAGAGTATTTTTCTGTTTTAGGAATGAGAGAACAGGTAGGGAGGCTGAGGGACTGAGGGTGGCTCAGCTTGGAAGTCGCCTTGCACATTTCAGCCTCAAGACTGGAGCTCCTTCTGCTACATGGAGTTGCCTGTCAGCAGACAAGGTAGTGGGAAAAACTTGGAGCTAGGGATAGACCAACATGCAGCATATATCCTCCTCTTTCTGGGAACCAATAACTGTTTCTCCACCTAGGGAAGCCTGGGGCTGGAAATGCACATCTCCTGATGCCACACTAGCCACGAGCACAGTCTGCCTCCTAGACTGCTGCCTGGGACTCCAGGGTTGGCTATCAACGGGGACTTTGCAGAGGAAGAGCTGAACCAGCAGTGATGGCTGGCTGGGCTGGAGCCCTCCTGAGCCCCAGCCAATTAGTTTATGGGCATTTCATCCAAGATGGTAGGGCCTGGAGGGCTTCAGTGGGAGTGTACTCACCCTTGCCAACTAGATATTTGCCTTACTGCTTTGCAAATAATAACTCATACTGGATGTTCTTTGTGTGCTGAGCACTGTGCTAACTGCTGTGTAAATTATTCCATTTGTGTCCATTACAGTGCTGTGAAGGAGATGGTATTGTTTTTCCTAGCTAATGGATGATGAAGGTCAAGCTTTGATCGTGTCATTACCTGGCTCATGACATTTTGACTTTTTAAAGCTCCATTCAAGTTTTGACCTCTCACCAACCTTCCTTACTACTACAATCGGTGTTAAACTTTGCCATCTTTGAAGTGATGGGAATTTTACACAGTAGACACCCTTGCATTGCTCACTGTTTATGTTGGCATCCAGTCTGGATTACGTACCTTTTGCAGGCAGGGATACCACCTGCTACTTCTCATGTGTCTCTTTCCCATTTCTTCTGCCAGTGAATTTACCAAGTGATTAATTGACTTTGAGTTAATTTTCCAGGAATTTTGCGGTTATACTGATCAGGTCTTTTCCTTCCTGTTTTCTCCCAAATTCACTAATTAGCATCTGCAAGTGGTTGATCCTGACCAGGGAATCCTACGCCATCAGCTTCTGTTTTAGGAGACCTCCATATGGTGTTATAGTCACTATTGGTCCCCACTTTTCCTACCCTCTCTCTATAAATGCCAGAAAGGCCCAGAGGATGTGATATATTTATTCCTAATTCATCTACCAGATGACAGACTTTCAATAAGATATGTAACTTTTAAAAAACCATACTACTTTATCATGAAGTTGGTGCGACATCTAAATGCAAAGGTTTGGTATAGTAAGTGATCAACCTATGTTTAGAAAAAATAACAATTGTTGGTGATATGCCTCTAAGTGGAATCTCAACATTTAATTTCTAGGCATTTTTCGGATGTTGACACAGGGGCTACTACATGTTTGTTTGTCCAGGGTAAGTTTCCAGGAGGTGACTTGATTTTTATATTCAAACATGTCTTAAATTGCATATAATCTCAGCAAAAGGCATCCCAATGCTAAGTTGTGTTGCAGACCTACAAAAATTAAATTGATGCCCTCAAATAGCTCCAGAATGATTAAACTGAGGGCTATTGGAAGTGGCAAGCATGATTGAAAAAAAAAAAAAAAAAGCAGTTATTTTTGTGAAAGTGTAGGGCAGATAAAATGGAAGGTAAAGGCATTTTGTTAACATGTTATAGGAATAAAGAAAGAGACAAGGAACTGAAAGAGTAAGTGAAATGTACAGATAATTAAGGAAAAGAAATTTTATTTTACCCAATAGCTTAAACCACACGCCTTGAGTCAGGGATGCTATCAGAAAACAAAATTGGCTGGTTTTAAATTAGTACCTTCTTTATTTTCCCTGTTAAGTCTTCAAGGAGCTAAAAAGTAGTGAAATGCTAAAAGATAGGCAACTAAGGGGGAGGAAGATGAATAATGAAAAAAAATTAGAAAGGAAAAAAAGCCAACTTCACACCTTGGATCCTCAGCGTCTGAATTATTATTACTGGGAAAGCCTCCCCAGGGGGACTGACATGACGGGTACTAAGCTCATCCATCCTTTAGCCAGTCGCCTCCATGGTATCCTGGTCTCATTGTTCTGTGTTTCTGGGAACACCCCCCACACACACACCCATACACACCCACACACACCCACACACCCAACACACACGTGCACACATGTCAGCCAAACCCTGTCCTTCCTCAATCATGGGAGTGCCAGCTCTGCCTTCTACTTTTTATTTATGTTTTTGAATAATCCCTAGCAGCGTACTGGCATAAAAAAGTTTTTTTTTTTTGTTTTTGTTTTTTTAATTCTCAATACACTAGAACATATGTGGCCCTTTGGGACAGTTTAAAGTTGAATCTGGTGACGTGACTTGAATTTGGGGGTTAAAAAAATATTGACAGCAAACTTGTTCTCTAAATGATACTCAAATGATCATTTTATAATCGAAAGCAGATGAATTATATTGCACTGAACAGTCAATGAACAGAAATAGGACTGTGAAAGCAATTGCCTTTTGTCGTTGTTCTGTTGTCAAAGTCCACCTGACTTAGACTTGAACTGTCCTGCCCCTGCTAGATTTCATCATTTCTTAGTTTGTTTTTCACCCAACTGGAAGCAAATACTGAAATGGAATTAATAAGTCAAGAAGAGTGGGACAGAGATTGAGTCATTGAGCTCTGCTTGGATTTCTAAATTGGTGCCTTCTCTAAAGGGGCTCCCAGCACCCCAGTTTAGCAAAGGGGACAGACCCGAGGCCTGTTCTTGGAGGTGGGAGGTCGGGCTGGACTGCGGGATAGATAAGTACATGCCTATTACCTGCTCCAGGGAAACCCTCACAACATTCTATTTTAAGGCATTTTATGGCAGGGGACATTTATCTTTGAGTGACTTCTAATGTTCTTTTAGCCATGGGAAGGCTAAAGTAGAGATAGCTGAGCGATTAGCTACCAGGATGATAAGCACTCTAGAATTTTCAAGGGAGAGAGCTAAAGATAGCAAATCCCGCCGGCTGCATTTTATTATCAGAATGCCGGAGGAGAGGACTTGCATCACCTGGGCTTTATTCACTTTTCAAAATATAGCTGGTCATGTTTACACACCTTGCCAAGCCACAGCCGCATGATAGTGCTTTACTATTCCTGGTATGGGCCGTCTGGTTTCCTCTGGTATGCGGGACGCTCCTTTGGAGCTCAGGAAGCAGCATATGTACACTCAAGCCAGGTCTTATACCAAGATACAAAACTGTTCCCAGTTCTTCTGATTCTTGGTCAGTATCGTGGCAATGAAGACTTTATTGCCAGCTATTTAATAAAGCCAGTATTTTTAGTAACTTATTTGTGATTTATTAAATCAGTGCTATTGACCCCTGATTTTGACTCTGAGGATGTATGTCAGAGTCCTTGACACCCTGTAAGGATCAATAATCTCCTAAATTTTTTCCAACTTCCAATTTTCTCCCTTCTGTCTTCAGGGTCTCACATAAGTCTTTCTAAACCTCCGCCTTGAGAGTGTTTTCCACTAACAGATTGTTATAAGGTTCCCACTGCCAGGATGGAGGAGTCCAGGCTCCTTAGCTCAGTGTCATCTGGTTCCATCACTGTGTCCAGTCTCTTCCTTCTAATCTTAGAATATTGGAGAGAAGAGTGATCTGAGGGTTCCCAAGACTAAGATGTTATAGGTAAGGGGGCAGATCCAGAGCCAGGAAGCAGTTCGGTCTAGGTAACCATAGAAATTCACAGCAGAACCCCAGGAATGGAAGTGCTGTGAGGGCACAGATTTTATTTTGTTTACTGCTGTGTCACCAGTGTCCAGAACAGCAGGTGATCAATAAACATTTATTTAATTAATTCATGGTCAAACCAGGCCTAGAACACCACCCATCTTGAGAATCTCAGTTCAGCCCTCTGTCCACTTTCTGCTCCTCATGGGTTAATGTCCTCCAGGTGTTTGCTTATATCCTGCTTCCTAGCCTGCCCATTCCTCTCAGTTTAATTCTTCAAGTCTCAATTCAGTCCTATCACTCCTTGAAATCATCCGACAGCCCTAGATCGTGGCTTCCTCTCCCCCCCCCCCCCAAGTCTCTATGGCCATGCTAACTGGACCCTAATGTGGAGTTGGTGAAAGGTGAGACTTAGGCACTGGGGACCCCCAGGCTGCTTCATATTGCTGTTTTCCTCCACATCCACTTCATTGCTCACCCTCTTCAGCACCCTGAGTCCTGCAGGAGCTCTGCTCATTGCTGGGGAGCATGGCAACATGGCAATGCCAATGAGGGTGATGTTGATTTTCATGCAGACTCTTACCAGCCTCACCCCACCTTCTTTTCACCCCTGAAAGTCTTCATTATTTCACCTAGATGCCTGCCTTTATCCACCTCGTGTCCGGAGTGCTTGAGCAGTGATAGGTGTAACAATTATTTCTGGATCCCATGGTACATAGCGCAGCACAGGAATCAAGGGAGTCAGAAGAGGCATCTCAGTGACACTTGAATTTTAGTGCTTTTAAATGATTAGCAAGAGTTGGCCAAAGAAGGGCAAAGAGGGTGTTACAGGCAGATACAACCTAGCATCTGTGTTTTGGTGACTTGCAAGAAGATTGTCTGGCTGGAAGAGAAAATTCATCAGGAGTGGAGGAGGTGAAGCTATGTGTATAGGCATCATCCAGATCTGAAGGCACTTGTCTGCTGAACTTGAGTGTTTAAACTTAATTCCACCTTCAGAATAGTTTTGTTCCCCAGAGTAAAAGATTAAAAAATAAAAAAAAAAGCCAACATAAATTTCTGCAGAAAGATGCTAATTAAATGTTTTATACTTTAAACGTAATGCTATGTGAAAGAATGAAGTAGATCTATGTATGTTCATATGATACAATTTGCAATGGAATTAGGTGAAAAGCATTTATGTAAACTGTTATGTATATGTAATATTATATATATTTATATAACACGTATGTATTCATAAAAAAAATTTGTGGTACTATGAATAGGAGAAGCCCTGGAGGTCTGGGATAAGTGAAAAACTAATAAATCATGAAAATGACCCTCACATTTCAATGACAAAGGTCATTATATACTCTTTGGTAATATTTAAAATTTTAAACATGTCTGTATCACCTTGACTAAAAAAAAAAAACCTCATTTAAAAAATATTAATGAATCTTCATACTTAAAATCACTTGGTACCTCCAAAAGATTTAAATAAGAAAGTGATGTAATCCCATTTCAATAAAGATCATTGGGCAACAGTGAGGAAAAGGAGATGGAAGAAGCACCCGTTGGAGGCCGGGAGGCCAGGCAGTAACTGGAAGCTATTTCAGGTACGCAAGGGAGGAATCTCAGGCTCAGGGGTAGGATCACAACCCGGTGGGGTGGAAGAGTGGGGTGTGAGCACCAGAACTCCAAGACACACCTGCGGGAAAGAGAAAAGGAAAGCAGGATCACTGTTAGGTTTGTATTGTGGCAACTAGCTACCTGGTATCCCCGTCACTAGACAGGAAAACGTAGGAAGGAGACCAAACAAGTGAATGTGGATTTGGGGAATGTCACACAATGAGGATCTGTCAGGTTGGAGGTGCTTCTGTGAGGCATGAGTATTTGACAAAGAGGGCTGGTGATCCTTGTTGATGTGTTCTCTAAGAAGGGCCTTCTAGGTTTCATTCCCAGTAACGTGGGTTAACATCCTGCATTGCCATGGGATCCAGAGTGCCTCGTTCTCATCTTCTAGTGACTATGGTCAACTTTAGTGCCTACTTAGTGTGACCACAGTAACAGGCAAATCAAATCAGTGACTTTTGTGCACTCTGTCTCCATTTGATAGGGAAGTAAGTTATCTCCCCTAGATCCTAAATCCAGGTTCTTCTATGGGATTCCTGCCATTGTGAGTATGTAAGACACAATTTGGGGGCCCAGACTAAGCAAAGGTGCCTTTGAATCTTATTTTTTAAGCCTTCAGAGAGCCTAGCAACCTAAATCTCTCTAGGCACATAAAAGGAAAAAGTGAAGGAAGGGGCAATTAGTTTACTGCAAGCCAGGGGAATCAGGGATTTGACTGAATTATTTAGATGATTTCTTAGCTCCTCAGATTATAATTTAGTTTTGTGGGAGTCATATAAATGGAGTACTTCACACGTTTTAACACTGTTCTTTTAATTGACAAATAAAATAGTATATATTTATAGTGTACAAGATGATGTTTTGATATATGTATACACTATGAAATGACTAAATGAAGCTTGTTAGCATATCCCTTATTTCACATACTTATTTTTTGTGTGTGATGAGAACATCTAAAATCTACTTTCTTATCAATTTTCAGTAATGCAATGCATTGTCATTAACTGTAGTCACCATCTTGTACAATACAATCCTTGAACTTCTAAGTGAAATTCCATATCCTCTGACTAGCGTCTCCCCAGGCCCCCCACCACCACCACCACAATTTGATCATGCTTATTTTGACTTATGTTTTTCTAAAGTTTGATTGGAGGTGGTGTGGCATTTCTAAGGCTAGAGCAGAAGCATTTAAAGATAAAGGATAACTGTGGAAGGAGTAGTAAAAATGACTGCAGTATATTAGTCTTGATGGTTTTCCCTTCTACAAGTAGATGGTACAGGTAGAAGAAAGCTAAGCAGTTTCCTGGAAAATTGGATGTAAGACTAGTCATTTACCACAGTTTCTTCCTTGTTCCCCTTCTTTTTCATCTATATTAAGGGTTTATTTTCTGGAAATGTCCAACACTTACAATTTCACTCATGGACACAAGATATCACGTGATTAGTTAAGTGTTTATTAATTACTTTTGGGTCTTTTGGCAGAATTGAATTAGAGCCAGCTGCTATTCCTCTGCTCAGTGTCCCGTCCCCCCCCCCCGCCTTGAATAGGTGTAGAAATATGTTCTCTTTGCTAACAACAGTGAAAATGGAAATCTTCTTTTTCATTCCTATAAATGCCAGGATACTAAAGCTCTACTGACTATTTTTAGCTGAGTGATGAGCATTATGATTCAAGTCACTCTTTTTCTGTAGCTGCTTCTACTACTGCTTTTATATGTAGAGTTAGGAGAATCTGAAGTTTAAAAAGTGCTTACCTATCTTCCTACATTAAAAATAAAACCTCAGAGTAAGTTTAAAATCTGAATGGCAAAGCCAAATCCTCATCCTCTATGTTAATACTGATTTTGGAAGGAGCAACTTGCCTCTGACATCAAGGTTTTTCATGAAACATGCTCATACCAGTGCCTTCTTTTCTTTAAAAAATGTCAACTATTGTAAAATAGAAACAATATTTCTTTAAGAAAAGAGAGTTTATGGATTTAAAATATGAAATCTTTGGGAAAATCTTTTTTTGCCTTCTATGTCAACTTGTCTTAAGTTGATAGCATTTCATTTTATTCACGCAGCCTGAAATTCTTTTCAGCCCTACCCCCTTTGCCTGCTTCTCTCATCCTAGAAGATGTGAACGAAGAATCAGAACTTCTGTGTTCTGAGCAGTTTTTTAACTCATGGGCTTTTCATTCCTCAATGCATCAGTTTTATTATAATTAAGACCATTTCCAAATGCAGAACAACTTGTAAGGTGTAAACAAACCCATATCTTGGAGGAAAATGTTTTTATGTATATGGTGCTGATATTAACCCAAATCAAATTAGAATTATGCCAGGGCAGGCTGAAATGATAATTGTTGGGGATAATGAGTAAGGTCCCAATGCTTCTGCTGCAGCTCCCTGTCAGCTTTTTATTGTTTTCATTTTTTTTTTTTTTTTTTTTTTACCATCTTAACCATTTTTAGGACTACAGTTCAATAGTGTTAAGTATATTCATATTATTGTGTGACAAATCTCCAGAACTTTTTCATCTTGCAAATCTGAAACTCCATACCTGTTAAACAACAATTCCCATTTCTGCCTCCCCTTAGCCCCTCTCAACCATCATTTGGCTTTCTGTTTCTATGAATTTGACTGCTATGGATATTTCATAGAAGTGGAGCCATAAAGTATTTGTCTTTTTGTGATTGATTTATTTCACTTAGCATAATGTCCAAAGTTCATTCACATTGTGGCATGTATCAGAATTTCATTCTTTTTTAGGTTAAATAATATTCTATTGTATGTATAGACCACATTTTCTTTCTTTGGTAATCTATTGATGGCCACTAGGGTCGCTTCTACCTTTTGACTATTGTGAATAATGTTTCTGTAACTTGGGATATCTCTTTGAGATACTGCTTTCAATTCTTTTGGATCAGTAGTTAGAAGTGGAATTGTTGGATCATAGGGCAGTTTTATTGTTAATATTTTAAGGAGCTTCCATACTCTCTTCCTTAGCAGCTGCACCATTTTACACTCCCAACACTAGTGCACAGGGGTTCCAATAGCTCCACATCCTTGCCAACACTTGTGATAGTCTGTTTTTTTGTCTTTTTTTTTTATAGTAGCTCTCCTAATGGGTATAAGGTGCTTGTTAGCTTTTATTGCTTGAATCTTAAATATGTACATAGAATAACTTAGGGTCACCAGATATTTGAAGAAGCTCTGAAAAATGAAGAACAGACACAAGATAAATAGGCAGAAAAAATGTGACCTCACAGAAAACAGAAATAAGTCAGGAAACAATAAAGTGGGATGTTTTTCTTATGATTTTCATAAAAACATGAATAGCTATTGCATCCACAAAACAAGGTGCTATAAAAAAGAACCAAAGAACAAAATATTTCATATATGATTGCTGAAATTACAAAAACACTGAAAGAGTAGAAGATAATATTGAGGAAATTTCTTACAAGATAGAATAGAAACACTAATGGGAAAATATGAGAGAAAAGATAGTTCATAGGGAATAAATCTGGCTGAACCAGAAAGAGAAAACAGAAAAAGAGAGAAGGAAATTATCAGAGAAATATTTTAAGGTTATTTCCTAAAACTGAAGGATAAGAATGTAGAGATTTGCTTAATGTTCAGCACAAATAAGTAAAACATTCACAGAGAAAATGCACTATTTTTGAAAGTTCTGAATATCTGGAATAAATGGAAACTTTTATGAGTTTGCTGAAGAAACAACAAAATAAACATGAAAACAGGGTACTCACAAAGGAGCAAGAATCATACCAGCAAGGGATGCAATCTGTGGATGGTATAAAACTTCAAGTTTTTGAGTGAAAATTAGTTTTCTGGGAAGAAAATTTTAAATTAAAACTATCATGCCAGTGTAAGAATAGAGCATGGTATTTTCATGTATGTTCTAAGAGGAAGGATAACAGAATAAAGAAAAAGGGAAAGTGGAATCCTGGATGTAGTCATTTCAACCTTTAAGAATAATAAAAGAGATCTCAGTGCCATAGCACAGTGTTTACAGCACCAGCCACATGCACTGAGGGTGGTGGGTTCAAACTCTGCCTGGGCCAACTAAACTGCAACAAAAAAAAGCCAGGTGTGGTGGTGGGCACCTGTAGTCCCAGCTACTTGGAAGAATGAGGCAAGAGAATCACTTAAGCCCCAGAGTTTAAGGTTGCTGTGAGCTGTGACGTCTCAGCACTCTACTAAGGGCAACATAGTAAGGCTGTCTCAAAAAAAAAAAATAATAATAATAATAATAAATGAGAATCCTAGGATGATAGTTGGGTTGTACTGACAATTTGTCACAACTGGAGCAGGAGAAAAGATTGGTTTGGAAAGTACCTGGGATTATGGATAGAGAAGGGAAAGAGAGTGTACATATGCATTACTGCCTTTGATTTTCTAGAGATGATATAAGGAGGTGATACAAATATCACAAGAAGGAAAACAAAGGCAATTACAAATTCCAGGAAAAATAAAAAGCTGTATAGAGAGGAAATAACAGCTACCGTATATACTCGAGTATAAGCCGAGTTTTTTGGCACAAAATTTGTGCCGAGTTCGGGTTTTTCGGCACAAATTTTGTGCCGAGAAAAAACTCGGCTTATACTCGAGTGTATACGGTATATGGTACCATTCGGCTCTAAGAGTGAACAATAGTTGATTTGTTGGTCTCAATTTTTAGAATTAACCTATAACACGAAGCATAAAAGACATGGCTACAGAAAAGCATGTCAATGCTATAAATCTTCATTCTATAAAAGTATAAATAAGAATAATAGAGAATATTCATCACAAATAAGTACAGAAAACAGAAAAAAGTCAGGAAGCAATAGAGTGCGTTTTTTTTTTCTTATGATTTTCACAAAAATGTGAGTTGTTATTGCATCCATAAAACAAGGTATATAAGAGTTAAAATTGGGAAGAAAAAAATGAAGGGAAGATGAGGGCCATCATTACTCTTCATTCTTACAGATTGGAGAGTTAAAAACATTCTATCCATAGGAGATGCAAGAAGAAACGAAGCTTAAGTCATTATAAAAGAAACCAATAAATTAAAAGTTGCAATCAATATATAACATCTAAAATCAATAATTTAAGAAATAATAGTATATTATTTAGTGAAAGGGAGCTAATAGATGAAAAACTAAAAACAGGAACATTTAAATAAAAGTGGTTACTGGGGAATAGCAGTCTCTGGAATATGGTAAGGCAGGGGACTGTGACTTGTTATAATTTCTTGATTATTTGATCTTTAACAATGAGTATAAATTACTTTTATTCAAAATTAAGAATTTCTTGATATATACTGTATTAAAGTAAAACTGATCTTAGTGCAGCAAATAATGGAGTGATAATTATGATATCTATAGACAATAGGATGTCTATAGAGAAAGCTGAAAAATACTTGTCATAAGTTAAATCTGTTACCTGGCTTGGTGCCTGTAGCACAGTGGTTTTGGCACCAGCCACATACACTGAGGGTGGCAGGTTTGAACCCAGCCCAGGCCAGCTAAACAACAATGACAACTGCAACCAAAAATAGCCAGGCATTGTGGCAGTCACCTGTAGTCCCAGTTACTTGGGAGGCTGAGGCAAGGGAATCACTTGAGCATATGAGTTTGAGGTTGCTGTGAACTGTGATGCCACAGCCCTCTACCAAGGGAGAGATATGAGACTCTGTCTCACCAACAACAAATCTGTGACCCTTTATGTATAATTAGTTCATAACTATATATATGCATGTGGACAGAGACTAAAAAGAAACACACAAAATAAGTGTTTCATGTTAAATTGTGAATAGTTTTCTCTTTGCAGAATTTTATTGAATATTTTTTATATTGCTTTTTCAAGGGTACAGTTTAGTATTTATGGGTTATTATATGCAGCTATTTTACCTTTCAGTAATATTTATGAAAATGTAATGTGACAGTGAATTACATGAGAAAATAGCATCCTGTAAATATGCTACGTTGGCACTAAGAAAGGTCACTTTGGCTATAAAGTATTGCAATGAAGAGGGCCATCTATTTAGGCTATGCTGATCAGTTTCCGATTTCTATCATTTCAGATATGTAAATTATTGCTGAAAAACATGGTTTATGTTTGTAGTAAATGGATTTTATGTCACTGGATGAGTTGCCTTCATTGCTGGAGATCTGCATTTTATTCTAAGTGGAATCCTGCTGTTGGAAGACAGGAGATGAAATCTCAGTTTTTAATGTGCTTGTCAAATGAAAGCAATCATTAAGTATGGGCCATTGGTATTGTCTATTTGAGGCTGACAAAATAAGAAATTTTTACATTCTGTCTGTTCTTTTAGCTGGGTCCAAGTGGGCTTCAGTTGATTCAATATCTAGGTACCTAGAGGTCTCTAAGCTTCACCTGAGCTATTTAACGATATTATTTCCAAACCATTCAGGACAAAGCCACTGCAAGAGAGAATTTCTATAAAACTTCCTACAAAATTGTTTATCGGTTGATCTTATGAAGTTGAAAATAGGAGAAAGTTTGAGTCATTTGTTTTCACAGCTTCTTATTCATGGGATGGTAGATGTGCAGAAAAGAGCTAATACAGCAGCCGCAAGTTTGCTATGTTTAGAATTGCCCGCTTGACAGACTGGCCCTTGGCATCTGGGAACTTTGTACTTGACCCATTCTTTCAGAAATAAGGGAGGTCCATTGTGCGTAGACTGTTTCCACAAATAATGTGACTTACCTGGAATACCCACTTATTTCTGGGATTTATAAGAATGAAACTTGCTAGGCAGAGGGTTCCTATGTGACCACACCCATTTGGATGGTGAGTCTCAGATGAGCTCCCTGGGTGGAAGCCTTGCATTTGTTGCTACATTTTTAGTTTCTGGAGGAAGGAGCATGCCAAATGTGCCCCATCAAGGAGGGAGAGGGCGTACGGAAGCCTGGCCTTGATTTCTTTGCCTGTGCCTTCCCTTTATATCTGGCTATGTATCCTTACTCTGTGGCTGTAATAAAGCCTAGCTGTGAATATAACTCTGTTGAGTCCCATGAACCCTTCTAGCAAATCTTTGAGGGTGATTTGGGACCCCTAAAATAAAAGGAAATAGATCGTCACACCTCTTCCCTCCCATCTCCCCACCCAGATGCCCCCAGGTGATCATAGATTTGACAGTATGTCTCAAACACGAACATCGTTTTCCAAGAATGGCTTGGAAGTCCAGCCGTTCTGAGCTGGTGTGCCTCCACTGAGGTTGACTCTCCATGCAGCCAACTCATGTTACTTTTGAACAACATCAAGATTTCATGTTTTTAAGTGGAATTGAAAAGTAACCAGAATGTTAAGGGCCGGATTAAACAGGCAGAATTAAGAAATCATCAGATAAGTAAAATAATAGTGTTGAGTTTTGCTTTCATCTCCCAGATAAAATTGCATCGTCTTTTCAGTTTCTTTAAGGTGCTTTGCCTGATGTGCTTGTTGACAAGGGCCTGGAAGACGTGGGACTCTTCACCGTGTTTCAGCCACGTTAGGCTTCTCCCTGTAGTGCCGTCTCCTTGAGCCTCGGGGCTTTTAGACATGCTATTTCCTCTGCCTGGGACAATATTCCACCCACTCTTTACCTTGCTCACTCCTACCCATCCTTTAGTTTGGGGGTAAGAACGTCTTCCCACGGGAAATCTTTTATGCAACTGTGGGAAGTTCTCCTTATTTGTACCCGGCTGCGTTGTGCCCTTTGTCCTCACAGCACCCACCAGTTCGATGCTTCCTTGCTTGACTTCTCTCTCCCCCGTTAGACCATAAAGGACACAGGAAAGGATGGCGTGTATCTAGTTAAGTGTCGCAGCCCTAGAACCTGGTATAGGGCCAGGCACATGGTGAGCCCTGCAACAAAAAATCTAAGTTGAATAAAGGCATGAAAAAACAAGCTCTGTCTGGGTGTAAGGGTGAAAGGCTTTTTGGTCTCATTGCAGGTGTCAGTGTCTTAGGTTGGAATAACTCCCAAGTGAGCCTTGAAATGAGGTTGGAGTCCAAGTAGTTCATTGAGAAGGATCCCAAGGAGCACTGGCAGGGAAGTGGGGATGTGAGACACAGAATAAGTGTCAGCAACAGATCCCTGTGTGGGTGACGGACTCCTTCCTGCTCAGGGCCTCTGAGAGGCTGTGTAGAACTTGCCTCAGAGTCATTCACAGGGCTGAGGAATTGGATACTTATTTGCCAATTTTTCCCTATTTTGTTAGAAGGCGAATTCCTTGCCACTTCAGGCCTATTCCACTTGTGGGCCTACTGGGCTCCTGCATGTAGAGAAAACCCCTTAGGCAAAGGGCAGGGAATTCTTGTACTAGGGAGGAACCAGCCTCTGCCAGGATGAGGGTAAGGGGGTGTGTGTGGGTCCCCCGCAGTATGGTCAGAACCCTACCTGGATAAAAGTAAAGCAATGAGAACTTATAATAATGCCACAGATTGAAAAGAAAGAAAGAAAATGAAACTTCATATGTATATAAGGAGTTGTTATCCCTCAAGTATATTTCAGGGAGTGCTCATACAAGGGTACTGAATTGCATGAGAAGCTGGCAGGGTGTGGATATGTAGGCTATAGAATGGAAACTCTGGAAGAGCACTGAACAACAGGTACCCCCTCACCTCTGTCACATGAGCCATCCTATCGAGAGGGATATTGCCCACAGCATTTGTCTTTGAGTGTACCATTTTGTAATTGCTTACCTGGTTCTCAGGAAAGAGTTCTGCAAGGTGCAATCTAAATCATGGCCGCCCTGATTCAGATGGGGAACTGGAAGATCTGAGTCTCAGACAAACCTGTTGAGTATTGTCCTCCAATCATTGTTTGCTTTCAGAACTTCGGCACAAAAGGTGAACCTTCTCCATCCCTAGTGACTCCTCTCAGTGGAGAGATGATGTTACAGGGATCACAGGAACCATGCTGAAAGCCTACACGGTGAGTGGTATAGGAAAAACAGGTTCTATGAACTATTTCTGAGAAGGGGAGAGAGAACCCTATATGAAAAATGGGCACAGGAAATAGGAAAACTTTATTATTTATAGGGAGGAGAGCAAGGTTCTCTCCCACTGGAGCCCATGGTGGGTGAGGAACAAGCAAGGAGAACTCCTCAACATACGGTGATTGTTCAGTAGCTTCAGGAGTGGGAACGCAGTTGTGTGTTTCGGCCTGGCATGTTGCCAGTCTGGCAAGTTCTCAGAGCCTCTATTGGACATGGGTGCAGGATGATAAGCTTGGATTCCCAGCCACACAAGTTTACCAACCTTGGATCCTTGGACCGCAACATGGTATCCCCTCCTGGCTAGTCCATCTATTCCGGGGCAAGAAAATGAGCAGCTGTTGAGCAAGGACTGTGTGCCAGGTATATGTGCAACAGTAGGCAGTGTGCTACAGTTGCTGTCTCAGGTGACACAACCAGCAGCTAGAAGGTAGACGTTGCAATCTCCTCTTCACAGGATGACACTGAGACACAAAAGAATCAAAAAATGTTCTTAAGGTCATCCCACTAGTGAATAGCAGAGCCAGACTCGGCTGTATCTGGTTTCTTTTTTTTTTTTTTTAAATTAAATCATAGCTATGTACATTGGTATGATCATGGGGCATCATACACTAGTTTCACAGACTGGTTGACACATTTACATCACACTGGTTTATAGCCTTCCTGGCAATTTCACAGTCATTGTGTTGAGACATTTACATTCTACATTTACTAAGTTTCACATATACCATTGTAAGATGCACCACAAGTGTATTCTCACCAATCCTCCTCCCTCCCCCTCCCTCCCCCCTCCCTTCCCTCCCTTTCCCCCTTCCCCATATTCCTAGGTTGCAGATGGGTTACAGTTTCAAAGTGTGTGTTCTTTGTACTATCCAATACGTCATGGGTTACCTGGTCATTCTCTTGTGACCTTGGGAAGTTAGAGAAAGTGCCATTATCCTAGATGGCAAGACATTCAACACTGTATGGAACTGGCTTCTGCCCAGAGTGAAATAGTGTTTTGTGTTACCATGGTACCCACCCCACAGTGGGCTGAAACTGGGGAAGGAAACAAATTGTTACTGCAGAGTACACAAGCTTTTCAGTAGAGTTCAACATTGTCTGAAATATTTTCAGTAGAGCCCAGAAGAGAGATGGGAGAATAAAAAAAACAAAACAAAACAAAAACCCCAGAGCTTGTAGCAATCTGATTCCAGTGACCTGAGAGAAAGGAACAATTTACATTTTATGTTCCAACTTTCCATGTGGTTTAGGTTGACTCAGAGTATGTACCTTTTGTGTTTTAAATTGGGGAGAGGGAGGAGGAGGGGATATGAGACACTGTTTTTCCATTATGTATAGTCGCAAGTTGTCACTTCGGCTGCTGAGCTGATTTTCTCTTTGGTATCTCTTTGGCGTGTTACTCTGTGAAGAGGGCTGTAGTTTAGTGGAAGAATTCTTTCTTCCATTCTGTAAGATTCTTGGCTGAAGCTGCAAACTAATTTGATTGTGAAGTGATGCTGTATAGAAAAGCTCATCCTTGACTCTCTGGGGGTTTTCACCAACTAAGTATGTGCTGATTGTGTTTTTCACAAGTCAAGCTAATTTCCAAATAACAGCAACCAGTTAGAGCAATAACAAGAGGGAGAGAAATTGAGTTTGAAAGCCAGTTCTGAGAGATGAATGAAAATAAATCTACAATTTGAAAGGTAGGGAGAATCAAACAGATATACAGTATAATACCAGTCATGAGGAGTTTTAAAAAGTACTGGTGGCAAAAATTAAAAATACTGATGCCCGTATCCCAGCCCAAAAGGGTTGTGTTCAATTGGCGTGGAATGGGGTACAGCTTTGGCATTGTGACTGTACAGGGTCCTTAAGGTTCCAGGACCACGGAACTAGAAAATATTCCAAGAATTGTGATAATCAAGTTAATTTTTAGAGTAAAATATGTTCAACCCCACAAAACAGAGGGTGATTTTAAAGTTTGATTGTGAGAAACTAGCACCCATACTTATAGCTGCATACACATTGAGGCGTAATTTTTCATATTCGTAACACAATATGGTACACAAACATGGGGATATAGCTGGAGCCCTTACCTGAAGCAGTACACTGATTCTGGAAAAGCATTTATAATGCAGAGGTGATGTTTTTATGTGTTATTCTTTCTCACACACGGTTCCTGGAACTCTGCTATATTTGTGATAGTTTCTTAAAAACTGAAACTTGAACTGCACAAGGCCTTCCTATCTCCATCATCTGCTGCATAGAACATGGCAGAGACATCGTTTGACACTGGGCATTTCTGAATGTCTGTCTGGGTTCTCAGATCATTGATAGGCAGACCAGAGAGACAGCATAACATCAGAGCTGGTGATAGAATCTGGGTCAAAGCCCATGACTGACAGGTCTGTGACACAGGCAGGCACTCTGCTAAGTCCTTCCTCTGCCCCGGGAGCCACTTGTGTGTTGGACATCCTAGAAATCATATCTGGCTACTGTGCGCTGTGACAACTGCAGACCTGGTTTACTCTGTGCTCCTGCCTATTAAGTCTTATCTGGTTAGCCGAGTGATTTATCTGGGGAACCACTTGCCTTCAAAGTGAGTTCAGTCAGCCCTCCATGTCCTAGGGAGTTTGGTTCCAGGACCTGCCATGGATACCCAAGTCCATGGATTCTAAAGTGTCTATATGAAATGTAGGCACTCAGTGCCTGCCTGTTCCATTTCCACAGATTCAACCACTAATGGAAACCCACTGGTACAGAGACCTGCTGTGTTTTTTTTAATCTTTTTTTAATTTATTAAATCATAAATGCATAGATTATGTATACATTAATGCATTTATGGGATACAATGTGCTGATTTCATATAGAATTAGGAGCATTTACATCACACTGGTTAATATATACTTCATCTTGTTTACTTATTATGTTAAGACATTTATACTCTGTACTTAATAGATCTGACATGTACCCTTGCATTATGCACCACAACAATCTTAATGTTAAAATCAGTCATTAAAAGATCTGTTGTGATATTTGGTGGATATTTTTCTTTAATTTCAGACATTACCTCTGAAATATATATATTTTCTTTTTATCTTATTGTTATTTTTAAATCTAGTGATTGGTTTTTTTAACCTTGTGCCTGTAATATGCCTACAAAATAATCTATAAGTGTCTGGATGAACCCAAATTGTTGGCTTTAATTTTAATCATCCCTTTATATCTCCTTTCCTGGGGAAAAAAAAAAGGTAGTATTTTGACAATTAGGCTCAATATACTGTGTTGTATATTATCCTTTAATGAACTATCTTTTTTTTTTAAACAGATTTTTTTTATTAAGTCATATATACATAGATCATGAGTACATTTATGCCTTTGTGGGATTCAGTGTGTTGATTATTTGTGCAAATTGGAGTGCTTAAATCCTACTAATTAACATAGCTTTCACCTCATTTACTTAATCACAGTGTTAAGACATTTGTGTTCTGTACTTGATAGATTTGACTTGTACCCTTGCAATATGCTCCATAGGTGTAATCCCACCATCAACCCTGCCTCTATTGAACCACTCCCCTTCCTTCCCATTCCCTACCCCTTCCCTTCTTCATCCTGGGCTATAGTTGTGTTTCATCTTTCATATGAAAGTGTGAGTGACTATAAATTAGTTTCACAGTAGTACTTAGTAGATTGTATATTTTTTTTTCAATTCCTGAGATACTTTACTAAGAAGAATATTTTCCAGCTTTTTACTAAGAAGAATATTATCCATGTAAACATAAAAGAGGTAAAGTCTTCATCTTTTTTTTAATGCTGCATAGTATTCCATAATTTATTAATCCATTCATGGGTCATTGGGCACTTGGGCTTCTTCCATGACTTGGCAATTATGAATTGAGCTGCAATGAACAATCTGGTGCAAATATCTTTGTTGCAAAGTGATTTTTGGTCTTTTGGATATACACCTAGTAGAGGAATTGTGGGATCAAATGGCAGGTCTACGTTTAGATCCCTGAGTGTTCTCCAAACTTCTTTCCAAAAGGGACATATTAGCTTGCACTGCCACCAGCAGTGCAGAAGTGTTCCCTTTTCTCCACATCCACAACAACATCTATAGTTTTGGTATTTTGTGATGTGGGCTACTCTTACTGGAGTTAGATGATACCTCAAAGTGGTTTTGGTTTGCATTTCTCTGATGATTAAAGATGATGAGCATTTTTTCATGTGTCTGTAGACCGGGCACCTGTCTTCTTCAGAGAAGCTTCTGTTCATGTCTCTTGCCCATAATGAAATGGGATCACTTGTTCTTTTCTTATTAATAAGTTTGAGTTCTCTGTGTATTATTAGACCTTTGTCAGAAATATAACCTGCAAAAATCCTCTTCCATTCTGAGAACTGTCTACTTGCTTTATTTACTGTGTTCTTGGCAGTGCAGAAGCTTTTTAGTTTGATCAGATCCCAGTAATATATTTTTGATGTTGCTTCAATTGCCTGGGGGGGGGGGGGGTCCTCCTCGTAAAGTATTCTCCGAGGCCAATTTTTTCAAGTGTTTTCCTCTGCACTCTCTCCAAGAATTGTTATAGTTTCATGTGTTAAGTTTAAGTCCTTTAACCAGTGAGAGTCAATTTTTGTTAGAGGTGTGGGTTCAGTTTGTCTTCTACAAGTTGCCAGCCAATTCACCCAGCACCATTTGTTAGATAGGGAATCTTTCCCCAAAATTATATATTTTATAGACTCATCACATCTCTTCATATCAGAGATCATAAGCCCAGGGGATTGCATAGCCATACAAATAACACATGAGAAACAGGAGTGCCAGGGACTATGACAGACTAGAGGACAGTCTGCAGAGAGCACCTGCCCTTTGGCTCCAGCCAGATGTTAGTTACTGTCAGTGAGGTAACAAGGGACCTTGGGCTGGAGGCTTAGGGAGATTTTTTACCTGTGCTATTGAAAGGAAGATTTAAAGAGCTCACTGGCTCCTTCAAGCCCCTTTGTAGACTTTGAAACCTGGAAGAGTATCACTTACTTGTAACCCAAGCTGATCTCCTTGTTTCTCGGTAAAGAAACTAAACAAGATGTATTTTAGTAATACTACTATAGTAATAAGGAAAAGAATGATGTCTGCAGGAAAACTGTAGCTTTGTATATCACAGAGAAAGGAATAATACATTTGATTTTTATTACATATCAAAAGCCTGGTATACCAAATATAAGATCTATATAATAATATAATAACACATTTCAACCCTTTTCTATAATCCCATCCAGATAAAATATCCTTAGAAGAATGATAAATTTAAAGTAGCTTTAAATAAAATGTGTGATGACTGTACCATGTTTACAGAAACTGATGAGGAACTGCCTTTCATAGAAGATTTGTCCAGAGTTCTATAGATCATGTAATGTCAGTGGCCAAAGCTGAGTTGATGGGTTTTTGCTGTTCATGGTGGCCATTCTTGCATAGTGCTTGGCATACCTTGATGTAGTAGGCAGTGAGGGGAATTTCTGATTTTGTAGCATCTTTATTCTTAAGAACATACTCAGTGAATTCTGAGGGGGGTGTTGGGTGGTGATTGGCAGGCTCACAGCCCATAATTGGGGGTCTAAAGTCAAAGGTCTTAAGTAGGATGATGTCGCTGAAAGTTTTGGTGGTACTAAAAGCAAGTGTATCTGTAATAGTTGTACTTTGTGTAAATAAGATATTTCTGTTTATGGGATCTGGGGGAGTTTGTATTGGAAAGGGATTTTTCCCATGCTCTTCTTCCCCTTGTGGGAGTGGGGTTGTGGTGTGAGGAGAACCGTGCAGCAGTGGAGACAGGCAGGGACCAGGACTTGAGGGGCCATGCGTGTGTGGCAGACCCACAGGGACACAGCCAAGCTGCATGCCTGGCTTTGAGGGGTCTGAGGCCCTGGCCAGGAAGGACTTACACAGGTGGACAAGGATGTCTCTGTTGGCCTGGGTGCCTGGGTACACATCAGTCCTGCCAGCTGTCATATCACATAGCATGCTAACAATGGGCCTCTTGGATGGTGCTGACATTTCCAGGTTCTCTAAATTGAATATTTAGTCTTCCCCAATTTTGCACTAGATGTAAATCCAGAATCCTGGATTTGTGCAAGAGCCAGGATTCAGTGGTGTCCAAACTGTGGGCCCTGTGGGCCACATGCTGATTTGGTGAGGGTGTTTTTTGCTCATCTGTGGTATTGGATATCAGAAAAGTATGTCTGTACCATTATTTTTGGTAATCAGTTTTCTGTACTGTTTGTATAATCAATGTGTGGCTCAAGACTACTCTTATTCTTCCAACATGCAGTGGAGAAAAAAAACAGATTGGCCACCCTGACAGATGAAGTGAGGACCAAGGGCCCTAAAAACAGAGAAACCATAGTAAAAAGTACAGGTGTAAGAATCTATCTCACCTGAGATTAAATACTGCTGTCACTTTTGACAGGTGACCTCCCCCTTCTAAGTCTCTGCCTCTTCATTTATGAAATGGAGCTAAATTGTAGCAAGACTTGTATGACATAATTGGTATGTTTGCTAACCAATTAAAAGTAGTGTTGTAGACCTCCCATTTGATCCCACAAATCCATTACTAGGTATCAACTCAAAAGAAAAAAAACTTTTTACCATAAGGACATTTGCACTTGAATGTTAATAGCAGCACAATTCACAATTACAAAGATGCAGAACAACCCAAGGACCCATGAACCCATGAATGGCTTAATAAACTGTGGTATATGTATATGGTGGCATACTATTCATCCATGAAAAAAGATGGAGACTTTGCATGTTTTGTATTTACCTGGGTAGATTTGGAGAATATTCTTCTAAATAAATATCTCAAGAATGGAAAAGCAAGCATCCCAAGTACTCAATACCAAGCTGAAACTAGTAAATCAGTAATTACAGGGCCAATGAGGGAAAAAAAAAAAACAAAAAAAAAAACACCCATTAAAATCAAGAAGAGGGGGGGATGGGGGGGAATTTGATAAATTCCCACCTAACAGGTACAATGTAGAGGTTTATGGCACATTTTCTTGGTGAAGGACTCAACTACAACTTGAACTTTACCTTAAAAATGCAAACAATGTAAACTAACCTCATGTCCCCTTATATTAATTTGAAGTTTTATAAAAACAGGGAGGAAAAAAGCAGCATTGTTACAATGTAATAAACTAGTTGAGCCAGAACCAAGCTCTTTTCCTAGATTCAAAAATGAAGACTGAATTGTTCACCTGTAGCTATAGGCTATAGCTGCTTTACCTGGACTCTCCCTTCCAACTCCACAGGCAAGAATAGTGACACGGTAGCTGATAACTAAAATAAATGGAAAGAAAGATATATCTACATTTGTATTATCATTGTAGCGGTGGCTATAAATAAAGATATGGATGTGTGTGGGTATAATCATCTTCCTTTTAAAATAAACTTCTAAAATTGAAGTAGGACGAAGAGGAAAGAGCACTCCATGAGGTACAGCTCAATAAATTACCACCAAGTCAACAAACAGAATATTACCAGAATCACCAAGTTCCCTCTCATGCCCTGCCCTCTCCTCTTTGACTTCCTTCTCCCAGGAAGAATTCTAACCTGCCGCCTTACCTCATAGATTAATTTTGCATGTTTTGAGATTTAGTTAAATGAAATTGCATTTGTATTCTTTCATGCTTGGCTTCTTTCACTCAGCATTATGTTTGTGAGGGCAAACACATGAATATTTGTCCTAATGCTAAAGTGGCCATATGTAAATTTGGGCCATTCTGGTTTATGCTGCTGTCTTGATGTGGTTACTGACAGCACAACTTTATACTCTTGTGAAAGTGTCCTGATATGGAAAATAGATGGAATGGTCAACCCAACCCACCACCAAGGCATAAGAGATGGAATCCTTCCTCCCACACACCTGTATGTGCCCTTTTGTGACTTCTTGTCTTTTAAAGCTCCTCTCTTTGTCAACAGGAGTTGACAGCTGTTGTACCTGATTCTCTTTGCATTCATGTGCTGGCAGGGTGGGGGTGGGGCTGGACCTGAGCAATATCTCTGCTTAGATATCTATGAAGGCTAGAGAGGGCTGAGTTCTATCACTAATTACAACTTCCTTTGTAGAGATCTTCCTTCATAGTGGGCTAGGCAGAACAAGTTAAAGGAAAGGGCCAATTTCATAAGGTAGTGGAGCAGAGATGCTTGTATGTTTTTTTTTGTTTGTTTGTTTGTTTGTTTTTGGGGGGGGAGCGTCTTAAAAATTGGCTTCCATAGCCAAGTGCCTGAGTTGGCCTCTATGGGGGAACGGCCAAAGATTTTATCATTTTTTCCCTTTCTCCTCCCCTCAACCCATAATCCAATGCATTAAAGCTGTCACCTGAATGAGAAAAATATTCTATGAACCTTCTTCAGTAAATATTTTAGCAGAAGACAACTCGGGCAGGTAAATGTAAAATAGAGTCTGCAAGGCCAGCAGCTTGCCTTAGACACCTACTTGTGATCTGGTCACCCTGAAACAGCTGTTGGTTCTGTAACAGATATTTTCTGAGTACTGGGACATGTTAAAGGCATTAGCAGCCCAGGGCCAAATACATGCTAATGCCCTTCTCGTATGCACCATGTGAAGTGGGTCCCTCGAGAGTCTCATGGAGCAGAGATACGATGAGGTCTTAAAAATAGCACAGCTTCATAGGGACAATTATCCTGAAGGGGAATAGAGTGAAGAACTTCTCAGACGTCTTCCTATAATGATGGAAGCACTACAACTCATAGAGCACTTTTAACTTCTCAAAGTTCATTCAGAAATTTAAAATTTTGTCTTTGCAATAACCCTGGTCAGGTTGGGCAGTAAATTCCTTGTTGTCACAGGTGTCTGATTTCACAAGTACACTGTATAATTCCATGAATTGAAGGTACCTGGTGAGATCCTGCGATAGGTCTTCTAAAGGTTAGCTTCAGCTCTCTCCCCCTCCCTAGATAACTACTATATAGCTATTAAAATGATGCTGTCGATGGCTTCATACTTCTAATTGGAGGTGAAAGTTTCAACTCTTAGGCCTCATTTGACACTGTCCCCCCAGAAAAGGGAAGGGACACCTCATTACCATCAGGTATGGGTGACGATCCATGTTCCCCATGTGGCATCTCAGAGAGTTTCCAGCTGTTTATGATGTTCTGCTGTGATTTGCCAGAGATGAAATGTGGTTTGTAAAACTGCTTCAGCCAGCTGAACAAAAGGCTTGAAGCCACCTATATCTCCTCACTTAGCTAAACTGAAATGCATGCATTTCCCCACATCCTAATGTTTATTATGCCTGTGTTTGCCATTGGTGTTTCCTTCTCTGTTTTGAACTCCCTTTCCTCTGTCTGCTGAAATCATCTCTTAAAACCTTATTATTTTGTCTTCTTGGTGATCTTTTCTCTTCCTGCTCCTAGGAGAATTGATGACTCTTTAATCCCATTGACACCATATTGTATGGTAATTTTCTGTTTATGTGTCTGTCTTACCCCACTAAATTAGGAGTTTTTAAAGAGCAGTGATTATGTTTATTTATCTGTTTCTCCAGAGCCTGGCACAGGGCTTTACCTAATGAGTACTAAATGAGCTCTGACATATGTAAACTATTTTAAAATAAAATCATTTTTAAAAGAAAAAAAAGATGCTGTAGAAATTCTAAAATTTCTGACCTGTAAAATAATTATTTGTATGGAAAAATGTAAAATTTTATTGAGGAAATAGTTTAAAAATAGTATGTTCAGTGTGATGCCATATGGGGGAAAAGATGTGTCATATTTAAAACTTGGGCAAATGTTTTCCCCAACACGTAACATTTTTTAAAGAGGCTACATCTTAGAATGTGAGTGCCCCACCTACAAAGGTTATATGGATAGTAAGTCTTATATTTAACAGCATCTTAGAATCATCTAATAGAGTCTCTCTCTCTCTCTCTCTCTCTCTCTCTCATGATTAGTAAACAACAATGGAGTGGGAGCCTCCAAATTTGATTTTCACTCCCTAAATGCATAAGGCACAGAAGAGGCTTTCTTTCATAAACCAGTTGTGTCAGATATGTGAAAAGCCTGAACTGAACCAGGTGCTTGGTGTTGCTGTCACACTTGTCATGTAAATTTGTACTCTGCCTTGTAAAAATATTCTTAATTCATCAGCTTACCCTCCAGCTCTACTTTAGAGCTGATTTACAGTGAAAATATAGACAGGCTGTTTTTGTCAATACTAGGCTGAACTTTACATATTAAACAGCTTTGTTAGACTTAAGTCACCACAGCTTTGAAGATGATCCACTCAGCACGGATCCTGCACAGACTAATAAGGGCATGTCAGAGAGGCAGGGGTGCCTCAGGGAATGCTATTCAAGGGCTCAAGTCTTGCTGTGGGGATATCACATTTGTATTTTGTCAAGTCTCAGTGGGACTTGGTGCTATTTGTTCTTATGAAATTATGTCTGAGAGGGCCAGGACTAATTAGGTTGACCATGGTGCCAGCTTCAGGGATGTGTGTTATCAGGGATCTGATCACGGAAGTATATGAAAGGGCAGTGCCTGCCTCTCATCCAGCCATGACACTGCCATGAGTGACCAAGTCCCCTATCAAATCACTGAAGACATAATTATTTAAATGAGCTCTTAGTAGCTTTTTACTTTGGCATTATATTTTCATTTGCATCTTTCTTTTGAAGCAGTATAAATATGAATTAGTGGCCATGATGGCTAATGTGGACATGAGGAATCTTGAAGGCTTTGCTTCTGAACCAGGACTTTATAAAGAGGTTTGAAGTGCAGTGACTCGTGGGAGATCTCTCTACCACGTTTTAACTGTCTTTGTTGGTATTTGCTTTTTAACCATATATGGGTATCAAATCAAATCAGTGTAAGATAAAGCCTTTTCTTTTTAAATCCTGGGCCAATATCTTTAATTAAATTAAAAAAAAAGTTGGAGAAAGCTTACATCACACTGGTTAATATATACCTCATTTCATTTACTTAATTATTGTGTTAGGACATTTATACTCTATATTAATAGATATGAAATCACATTGTACCCCATAAATGCATTAATGTATACATAATCTATGTTTATGATTTAATAAAAATATAAAAATAAATAAAAATAAAAAATTGGGACTTTGTGAAAATGAGCACACCTAAACTCTACATGCTACTTGGGTACAGTCATAAAACTAACTTCATAGTATACTGAGAAATGCTGACATTTTTTATGTCAGTGGGTGTCAGATGTTTTTAGTAATCGAACAGAGATGAATTGAAATACCTTTGAAGTTTTAATAGTAAATTTTTCCCAGCAATGTGTATGCCTGATACATATTTAATATTAACAGCCTTGGCATGTAAGCCTATTAGAATCTCTGCAGATTCTTCTAGGTCAAATTATACATTTCATTATAGAATAATTCTGTGACAAAACTCTCAGCAAGTGTATATGATACATCGATCTAAATTACCGTATATACTCGAGTATAAGCCGAGTTTTTGTGGCACAAAATTTGTGCCAAAAACCCCGAACTCAGCACAAATTTTGTGCCAGAAAAACTCGGCTTATACTCGAGTATATGCGGTAATGTAATTTTGGAAGGCTATGTTAACCTGTGTGATGAAAATATGTCAAATTGTATATAAAACCAGTGTATGGTGCCCCATGATTACATTAGCATGCACAGCTATGGTTTAATAAAATAAATAAAAAATAAATAAAATTAATGGCTATTTCAACAAAAAAATTAATGTAATTTTAGAAAACATAAAATGAATCATGTTTCTTTTTTTTTTTTGGACAAAACAAATAGCCATAATTTTGTTTCTCACCTTCATAGCTAATAATTCTATTCAAACATTTCTATGTGTCTCTGATACAAAATGCTGATTTTAAGTAGTTAATAAGAATCTGTGCATAATATTGATTCCCCTAATTCCTTCAAAATATCTTTACTCTTAGTTGGGTTTGGCTGAGTTTGTCCTTTAAATAAATCTTGGATAATTTCCAGATTGAGCCAGAAGATTCTTAGCCAGCCATAATTTTAGAGGAGTTGTAAAAAAATTGAATGCAGTTGCCAAAAAGCGTATGGAATATCTTGTCAACTGAGAGATAAACAGTTGTTTCACATGAAAATTTCTTGCTTATAATAGCAAGCCACATGTTACTATTCTTTCAGAAGGTAGGAATGCTGCTTCTCCCTTTCAGGGATGGATGAGGTAGTAAAATCATGGTTGACTTACATCTGGAAGGGTGCCTTTTATTAGTAGAAATGATGACAGGATATAAAATCAAAATATTGCTTGTGCTGTTTTTTTTTTTTTTTTTTTTTTAAGCTTATACTGGTGACTAAAAATGATGAAACATATTGGTGATCTTTTAAAGGAGAAAAACTCACTTTCATTGAATGTGTGTGTACTCGTGTTCACATGCTTGCTTAATCTTCACAACAGTTCTGAATGGTAAATATTTCATCCCTTCTTTACCAGTTATAAAAGAAGTAATTGGCCAAGGCTCTGCAGACAGGGTGGCTGTGACTGAGACCAAGTTTATCGGCTCTTAAAGCTAAGGTTCTTTGGGCCACACATGGTACAACTACGGTCATTGAGAGAGCCAATCCAATTAGCACAACGAAAATCAACAAAAACAGGGACCTATTTATGGTACTAAAGAAGACTGACTATTTACCATTTTCTCATTTTACTTTTAACTATCAAAATTGGAAAACACTAAACTTGGGTATACAAATATGCAAGTTCAGCACATTCTCAAGAAAATGAGAAGCATGATCACTATAACAGACTTAAACACAAATGGAAATGGAAGAAGTTCATAATAAAAGTATAAACAGGACTGAAATGAATTTGCTGTTTGAAACATATAGGCTAATTTTCATTCTTTCTAGATAGGATGTATACCTTTAATCTGTACACATAATCATTAACTTTAAAATCTATCCTTTTGGTATCAGATGTCAAGTATTTTGGAAACTATCTGCTACAGCATTGTTTTTCAACCTTTTTTTTTCCTCACAGCACATTTGAACCTATAGTTAAACTTCTGTGGCACATTTAAATTGATCAAAAAAGAGTAAAAAAAAAATATATATATATATAATTACTGTGCTTTGAACACCTTTTGAAAATAATGTAATTAATGATCTTTAAAACTTTCACAGCACACCCAAGGTCCTCTCACGGCACACCAGTTAAAAATCCCTGTGCTAGAGAAACTTGGAAACATAATGAAAAGAGTGTGAATTCTCAAACAGGATGACCTGAGTTTGAGACTTGGTTCTGCCGCTAACTGGCTGTGTGACCTTGGGCAAGTGGTAAACTTGAAAAGCCATGGTTTTTCCCATTTGGAAAGTAGGAATAGTACATACCTCCCATGTCCTGTGAAAACCCCAATGAAATAGTGTTTATAGAAATATTAGAAATACATGAAGTTTTCTCTGAATCAAAGGTGATGTTATTTTTTGTCAAACCAAAAAAAGAAAACTCTGGTCTTCTTGAGTAATTTTGCTGCAGGAGGAAGCTTAGAGATCTGAGCTAGCAACCGTGGCTGGTTTTCATTCTTTAAGGCCACAGTTCTGGCTAAGGCTCTGAACCACTCCCCTGTTTACTTCATTAAGTTTGTGGATTGGAGTTTAATTGAGTAAGATGTGACCTTATATACTGTCTTGGGTCTACTTTCTAGAGATTTTTCCCTAGGCCTTTCCACTGAGTTATGTGGCCAAGATTCTAGACTGCTACATAAGATTCTGGAACCATGGGAGTTTTGTCTTTGCTTTCATAGTAGAAAGAAATAGAGTTGAGCAGCTCTAGAGAACCATGAAGACCTCTCTGGTGTACTGATGTATTCTTTTAACCTACATATAATATGTATTCAATGAATCCTGTGTTTGATAGCAAGCATAGTAGCTAGATCACTTGACTGAGTAATGCTTCCCTGGTACTTACAAGTCAATCAGGCTTGTTGGTAGTAATCATGTGCATTAGCCAAGGCTTATTCAGTTGCCAGTGTCAGAAACCTCAAGTGAGCTCAAGTGAGCTTGCAAACAGGGAAGCTTATTTGCTAATCTAACTGATAGTCTAAGCCGTGGTGCTGGCTTTAGACTCAGTTAACCTGAGGATTTAGACTGTGTCATCAGGACTTGGCTGTGCTTCATTTCCAGGCAGGTTTTCTCTGTGGGGACAAGGCGGCCCACAGTGGCTAGATTCCCATAGCATCCTCATAGGTGTGTATCATGGAGAAAAGAGTGTGTTTCTCCCTCCTCTGGAATCCATACTAATTCCTAAAAAAGTACTCTGAATGGCCCCCTTAGTTCATTTGCCTACCCTTGAATCAAGCAGCATACCTAGAAGGATGGTTTTTCAGGGGTCTCAGCATGAGTTGGAAAAGGTGTCCAATGGTAATAGGGAGAGGGGTTGGAAAGGACAACACAGTGGTTCAGCAGAACACCTGTGCTTTGTCATGGGTACATGGAAGGAAATGTACATGTCCCATTGGATGCCAAAGAAGTGCTTTCTGTTCATCACCACCTTCCTTGATTAGACAGCTGGTTTGAGGAGGAAGGAGTCCCAAGGAGTGGATCGACTGATGACAGATGGCTTGCTCCTTTTGGCCAAATGGCCACCCCTCTCAGCATTCCAGCTCACTTCTCAGAATCCCTCAACTGTCTTTCCCAAATCTCTGGCCTAATTCTACTTTGATAAAACCTCTATAATCCATCCTTATCAGCTTGACAGTGAAAATGTTGACCCATGAATTTTAATTGCCTCCCAAGAACATTTACACTATAGATTTTTTTTCAAAGATCAGCTTTTAAGAGCCAAGGAATAAATAATTACCATGAAATAATGTAAATAGGGTTTCTCTTTGGGGGTCAGGTGGCCTTGGTCTACAAATCCTCAAACAACACAGTGTAGACAGGTTTGGGGCACGGTACCAAACCTGATGTTCTATAGAATCAGTTTGAATTTGGCTGACAGTTAGCAATCAGACAAGGACATGTCAGTTGAAGAGTAAAGAACTATCTCAGGCTAGCTCATTGATTCCTTTAGCAAGTGTTTACTAAATTCCAAATACATGCCAGGTTCTAGTCTAGACTCTTAGAACATAAGGAAAAAGCAAAGTTATTTCCCTAATTGAGTATTTATTCTAGAGTGTGCAGGGAAAAGGGTGTCTTAGTTTATTTGTGCAGCTTGAGCAAAAATACCATAGATTGGGTACTTTATAAACAACAGAAATTTATTTCTCGTTGACCTGGAGCCCAGGAAGTCTGGGCACTAGCAAATTTGATGTTTGGTGAAGGCTATTCTCTGCTTCCAAGAGGATGCCTTGTAGCTGAGTCCTCCAGAGGGGAAGGGTGCTGTGTCTGTACATGGTAGGAGAGATGAAAGGTCAGAGACCTAAACTAGTTTCCTCCAGCCCTTTTATAAGGTACTAATCACCCCCTAAAAGGCCCCACCTCTTGATAGCACCACAGTGGGGATTAAGTGTCAACATGAATTTGGAGAGGACATAAACATTCAAACCATAGCAGGAGGTAACAATAAATAAGTAAATATATAATATGCCAGAAAAGAAGTAAAACAGTAACTGGGATAAGGCACATGAGGAAAGCCTCCCTGGCCAGGGGCCCGACGTAGGTGTGGGCCATGGACGTGTCTGTGAACAGTGTTTAGGCAGCAAGAACAGGAAGTCTGTGTTTCTGAGGCGGCTGTGCTTGGCGTGGCAGAGCAGTCACAGGTCACAGTGGTGGCGATGCGGGCTGGACGTTCCTATAAAAATAGTGGCTTGTACTCTAATAAGAGAGCGGGAAAGGCACTGGAGGGGTGACGTTCCATTTTAACCAGGTACCAAAACCTGGGAATGAAGTCGCTTTGATTTTTGTGTCATTGGTTGGAGTTGCATGGGATTCGTGTAGCTTTGTAGGACTTTAGTGGGAACTTTGTTCTATAGTAGTGGGAGAGAGTAAGGCAAGAGAAAATGGTAAGTCTACCAAAAACAGGAGCGTAAGTTCTAGAGATAGGCATCATTCCCGGCATGGCCCCTGGGTCCCAGCTTTGCCGTAGAGGGTTATGTAGAGTCACCAACTGAGCAGTTACTGCAGCACATGTGCCCCTTACCCCCCCTTTTCACTCACTCAAAAGAGTCAAATCTAGTAGCTTTGGGAAATAGGGTAGATATGGTAGAGGGGGAAAGCCAGTTAAGCTTGAGTTTCCAATAAATAACAAATATTTTTTTAAGTGTAAATATGTTCTAAATATTGCATGCCACCCTGTATTTGATCTGGCAACCCTAGTAGGCAGCTGAGAACATGAACTTGTAATTTTTCTGGTCTGAACCTCAGTTGCTGCTCCTGTAGATTAGAAAAATGAATCTTTAAGATTTATAATCATCTACTTAGTGATCTATGACTTGAAAACTGCTCCTCGCAGATCTGTCATGGGTGAGGCTGCATGTGTATCCAGAAGGAAAAAAAAAAAAAAAGCCCAGATCCTAAATATCACCTTTTCATGATGCAGGAGGGGGTCACTTTTTGATTACTAATCAGTAACCATCTGTCGGAACTGACAGGCGGAGAATCTCCATACACTCTCAAAATTTAGTTGAATTGGCCAATAGCCTAGGGAACTACAATCTCTGAACTTAGAGATAGGGGTCAGGCTTTCTTGTTTCAGAGACACTTTCTAGACTCTTCTCTCTGTGTGGCTCTTGCCTCTCTGACACTCTGTCCTGCTAATTCTAGCTGCTATGGTGAGAGAGAGTCTGTCAACCCAGGCTCCACCTGCATTCCCAGCCTGTGCCGCAGCCCAGAACTGTCACAGACGGGAAGCTGGAGCCATGGTCAGGCTCCCTGTCCTCCATTGCCCTGTGTCCAGAACCTTGAAAGGCATTGTTTTTTATACAATATCTTGTCCTTTAAAAAAATTTTTTTTAATTTTTTTTTTTTTTAATTTTTCCCTGTTTTAGGTAGGAGGGTAAATCTGTTCCTTTCACTTCATGCTGGTCAGAGGTGGGTGTACAGAAGATAGTCTCTTAGGAGTCACTCACTCCTGGGCTTCTTGTTATGCCTGGAAAAAAAACAAACAAACTGAATTGAGACCTGTCTGTCAGAGGTAATTAAGAATGTATCTTGTAAACTAAAAAGGCACAAGGTTGTCTAGGGAGTCAGAGAGTGCTTGTTCCCACTCTCTTTATCCCTGTGGCCTGGATTGGAGGACGGTACAACCTGAGGGAACCGGGGGCCATGATCCAGGGACTGGGAATTGGTTTCCCTAATTTAGAGCAATCTAAAGCAGCATAAACTCCAAGAAATGTAGAAGATTCCATCTCTTGTCTCTTTTCCTTTTTTGTTTGATTTTGAACATAGAAAAACTATATGTCCTACTGCCCAAACATGATCTGGGGCTCTGGGGACAGCGACAGATGACAGTGGGAGGAAGCGTGTGACGGGAGCATCCCAGCTGCGCGCTGTAGCCGCCTGGGGCGCACACATTCCAGCTCTGGTTTTACAGATGTCTGGGGCTGATCTGCTAACTCATCAGACTCGGTAGCATTATTGGTCCTCACATCTTTTAAAATAACTAAACACAAAGTTTTGTTTCTTCAGAACACTTGGCAAGCCCAGGGCTCCCTAATTTGAAATCTTTGAGCTAAACTGGAGTGAAGAGGGAAGTAGCCTCTTCTCTACATGTCAAGATGCTCAAAATGATTTGTTGCAAATTTAGGCAAACTTGTCGCTAAAGTTCATCCTTATAGTTCAAACACAGGACCAGCCATTCATTATGGGTTCAAGAAGAAAAGTTTGTCGGGAGAAGAAAGCTTGATGGCTCAGAAAGCAATGAGCAGATGGTATGTCCTTACCTGATTGCCTTAGTTTAATCTAGTTGTTGGGAGAGTTGGAATTGAGGCATGCACGTCTTTTGGAGAAGCCCATTCCCCTCGGTGGATTCTTTCAGTCTCAGAGTGATGCTAGTGGCGTGGGCCCTGTGTGACGCAGCAGCAGGTGGGGTCCCAGTGGAACCACAGCCCCTCCCTCCCTGCCCCGGCAGCTGGCCTCTTACTGGTGTCCCACTTCTTGGCCTTCCAGACAGGGATTTTGTTTTGGCTGTTTGAAGCTCTGCTTACCTGGGGCTGAAGTTGTCTTGCTGAGGCCCCAAGGAAATGTATGAGATATTCATCCTAAATTTAAATAATATATTTTCCTTGTCTCTACGTAACATTCAGCCATCACTTTGGCATCTTTAGGGTGTTAAGGGAAACAGGCAAAAGTGCTGCCAGCCTTTGTGAAGTCTGGTGGTGGATCTGTGTGATCACAGTAGTGGAACGTGCAGACCTACCTACATGTTCGATTCAAATTATCAGAGTGGGAAGAATTTCTGTGGCCATATATGGACACAAGAAGGATGGAGATATGTGGTTGACTCAGATGGGATGTATTCAGGGTGACCCAGCAGGGCCACCTGTCCCCTGTCTTCGCAGTCAGCCCTCTAGACTCCTCTGGAGATGATTCTTTTCTAATTATTTACTCTGAATATTATTATTGTTGCTAGTTATTTACTAATTTGGCAAAGCTGCTGAGTCTGAATCACAAACTTAAACATGATATTAAGGGTTAAAAATTCACTTGAGTTAATTTACCTAACTGCCCACACTCAGAAGGTCACGACAGTGTCGGAGGTTTCCAGCTTTCTAAGAGGCTATGTCTTCCTTAGAAAGTCCTGGTTGTGTGCAGGCTTCCTCCACAGGTTGTGCAGTGATGGCCTCTCTGGCACCGTGCTGGTGTCGTCACCTGGGCAATAAGCCTTAAGAAATAAGGTGAGGCCCATCAGGCACTTTGCAAATGCCCATTCTGTCTTTCCTATTTGGAGGTTTTCTGTAGTAATCAGCAACTCGGGGACGTTTTAGAGCCAAATTAAACCCCCCCAAAGGAATTTGTCACAGTTGTCTGTCAAGAAATCTCATATTACCATGAATGTAATATCCAATTTGAGTTCCTCATGGGTCAGCTACACCTGTTGTTGCCATTCACTGGGACACATTGTGCATTGTTTCTTAGTTACTTACAATAACTACTTAGGCAACTAAGTAATCTTATAATTTATAATCTCTTAAGATTATAAACACAATCATTGAAATGAATCTGATTTCATACCTTCTCAGATACGATCATGGGCTTACTGATTTATAGTTCCTGGTGAAGGAATGAAGCTTTTCAGTGTAATGACCCCTTGAGCCTGAGGCTTGGGAAGGCCATGAGTTGTTTTGGGCACTGACTTGAGTGACCTCTTCCAAGTGCCAAAGGTATGTTCTCAAGCTGGATCTGGGCTTTGATGCCACTCTTCCCGGGGTGGGCAAGCTGATAGCAGAAACTCCAGCTCTATTTAAGATATTTGGCGAGCCAGCAGGTGATGGTGTATGGATTTCCATCAAATATTTAGTTGTCACTGCTAGGATCACTTTGTAGCCACCCCAGCTATGTTTGTTGGCAGAGATCTCCCTGCACTCTTGGGTAAGGAGGAGAAACCCCCATAGTTTCCCTCCTGGGCCTAGAGTTTGTCCTCTGGGCTCAGAAGGATGGGAGTCAGGCTTCTTCCTGCACCACTGGAGAGGGGCTGGCTTGGGTGTCCCTCTGCAAAGTAGAGTAGTTTGACTAAATCAAGCTCCCTTTCCACTGGTGCGTTTTCAGACTGTCCTTCAGTTTGGCTGTTTCACACCCTCCCACTTCTGCAGCTTCCTGTTTGCAAACAGATCTGCTTGTTAAATGGAGAAAACCAAGTTTGTATGCATTTGTGTCAGGGAAAGGAGGAGGAAAGCCAGTCTTCCTGGGGGAAGGCAGCTGGGGTTGATGAGAAGAAGAAGATTCCATTAAAGAAAACAGACCAGTTTCTCCAGTTTTCTCTTTCTGGGCTGTTATTGAGGATGGGACTGGTCTACTCAATGGTCTCTGGGCCTGAAAGACCAGTGTACCATCCTGATGGGATTTTGTAATTCTAAGGATATTATTTTATAGATTAAATTACTCTCCTCTTTTGAAGGAAAAAAGTGAGGTATTCCTGCAACCTCTTGAATTCTGGGATTTGCGCTTCTAGGAGGAGCCTTGTTATGCCCTTGGAGAAAAGTGAGATAGCTTGCATTTCCCAGGAAACCTGGTAAATTAAAAAAAAAAAAAAACAAAAAAAAAACACACATTTATCTTGTCCAAGAACTCTTCACACTGACTTAGATGATTCTCAGAAGATTTATGTCTTGGGCAAAAGTTTATCATATTTTAGCAACTTTCTCAAAGAATGAACATTAGAAAGAGATACTGTAACAAGTGTGATTTCCAAAAGGATGTGAAAGAACTCTGAATCAGAAGTGGAGAGAATAGTCTAATTCCTAGGGGAAGAGTCATGTGAGGGAAGGTGAGGAGAGCAGGCAAGACAGCCTCGTCATTGTCTCGGAGCCTGTGTAGCTCCCCAGAGCCTTCTCCATAGGACAAGAGGATAGCTGTGTCTTCATTTAGGCACACGAAGAGTCAGCCAGCAGGGCTGTCATACTGATGAAAAGAGGTGTGTGGTCCATAGACCTCTGACCTAGGACAGGCTAACGCTCCTCTCCCAGCTGTTTGCAGAGTCAGCCTCCTACGAAATTGTGAAGTAGGTTAAATGTACTTACAGAGTATCTATGTTGGGACTCTTGTGGTCACTGGTACCCTTGTGCTGGGCAGCAGCCCTGCTGTCCTGCATCCTGCTCAGACACCTGTCTCAAGCTCCTGAGGAGTTCTCTTGCCACCTTCCCCATCAAAGCTTATCTGTCTTGTTCCTCAGATGTTTGTGACAAGTTCTCCTCCTAATTAATCTTATACTGTTATTGGTAATAGTCTTAATAACTTAAGTGATTTTATATACATTTGAAAAAGCTTTTGGTGGCTGTTCTTGCAAAATAAGGGGAGGGAATTCCAAGTACCATGGCAAGCCATTGAGGTTTAGAGGGGTTAGCGTTATTTAAACGTCTCTCAGATGTTTTTAAGGGAGATGCTACCGTACTAATATAGCAGTAAAATGTATATCAAATTGTCTAATGGATCTTTCATCTCCACTTGTTATACGTTATTGATGCCTTTTGGAGTCCCAGATTCCTCCCTATTCCTATGCTGAACAACAAATGAATTAATCGCAGTATAAAATTATAAAAATTTTCATTGATTTGAAAGTATTACATGAAAAAAATATAAAAATCATATTAAAAAGAAAATGGGATGTAATACCAAGAGCCAAACAACTAAAGACTTTCTAGAAAATTCTGACATCAAACTGGGGTTTTACAATGGTTCGGGGAGTGGTATGGTAAGTTTGAGGGAGAAAATTGTGTCATACACTGGTCCATATATAATAGCTAATGGTCTGGAACCAAGGAGAAATAAAAAAGACCATGTTTATGCAAAGTATTTAGATTTAGAAGTCTCAATGGATATATTGCTTACAATTCTAAAAAAAAAAAATAATAACAAAACAATTCTGGCTCCAGACCAAGAAAGCAAGCTTCTTCAACATTTTGGGTATAAGTGAAACGAAGTGATATTTGAATTTGGGCTTATGATTGAGAAGTACCTAGTGATTTTAATAAGCGACATTTGTGGTCTATCAATAACTCATCAATCATCTTTGTGCCCTGATAACTTCTGGGTTATATATGGGTAGCCCCTCAAATTTGTGAATGCATTTGCAGTAATAATATTCTGCCCTGCCTAATACAGTAGCCACTAGTCACATGTAGCTTCTGAGCACTTGGAATTTGGCCAGTCCAAATTAAGACATGCAGTGGGCACACCAGATTTCAGGAAGGGATTTTATATGATTAAAAAAGTGTAAAGTAGTATCTCCAGAATACTTTTTTATTGAGTATAAGTTGAAATGCATATATTGGGTTAAATAAATATTTGCTTGAACTAGTATTTCCTTTTATTTTTATTTCAAATGCAGCTTTGAGAAAAGTTAAAATTGCATATGTGCCAGGCAAAATATTTCTATAGCACAACACTGACCTAAATATTCGTGTGTGCAAACATCTGTTAAAAAATAAAAAGTACAAAACAAAAACCTTTTCATGGTTTTCCTTTTCTCTTTCATTTAATATTTATGTTCCCAAAGGGACCTGAATTACAAAGATGAATGCAGATTCAATATGTTTGCCACACGCAGCAGCTTTGATGAGAGACAGACAGACCCCACCACAAGCCAGAGAGTAGGCAGAGACTTCACAAGAGTTAACATTTGAATTGGATTTTAAAGGAAGAGTAGAAATAAACCAGGTGGAGAAAATGGCAAGAGCATATCCCAGGTAGAGGAAAAAATATCAAGGAAGACACCAAGACTTGGAAGATCTGGATAAAGGGAGCTCTAGTGAGAGTTCAGTGTGGCCAGAGAGGCTAGCAAGTGGAAGAAAGAGGGTCCTGGGAGCGCCGTTAAGGAAGCTGGATTTTGTCCGAAAGGGCATTATCCTACAGAACAAGGCCAGCCTGGGGGGCTCTGTGGTTGCAAGTTCTTGAATAACAAGTGACATCTGATTTGCGTTTTAAGACAGCTACCTCTGGCAGCAGTATAACTGAGAAGTTGGGGAAGGCAAAGTTAGAAGCCTCAGAAAGAAACAAGCTTTTAACTGCAGGCACTGGGAGCAGGAATGAACACAGTGACACATTCACGAAACATTGAGATGGTATAGAAAAGAGGATTTGGAAATTGAACTGCTTTGGAGCATCAGGGCAATCAGCTAGCACAGGGAGGGCTGAAGCCAGAATGCAGTGAGGTAGGAACTGAATGGAAGTAAGAAAGAGGCAGGCACGAGGATAGCTGACTATTTCCAGAAGCTTGCGGGTAGAGCAAAAGGCAGAAAGCTGAGTGCCTTTTTGTGGGAGGACGTGGAGGCGGTGCACAGCCATCCTGCTTATTTGTATGTGTTTTATGGAAAGGGAGGCTCAAGACTTAGGTGGGGTTTGGAGGGAGGACCAAGTAGAAAGACTAAATATACAAAAGTGAGGAGATATTTAACAAGAAGCTCCCTAAGGAAGCCTGGATAGTGCCCAAGAATCAAGAATTAGGTAAAGGAGAATTAGATAAATTTGAAATCTGAGGCTGCTGAAACACTTACCTTTTTCTTTTGGTAATAGAGGCACAACAGATTTAATTCTTCAACTAAGAAAAACCATTTTCGAGTTGTTAATCCTGTTGCTGCTTGCTGCTGACATTCCTGGGAAAGGCAGAGAACTTAATCGAGAGGGAGCGTGGGTATTGGCTATGGGAGGGGGCTCCATGCCAGGAGGCAATCAGTCAGACATTGGACTCTACCGCCTCTAATCCTAAACACCAGGCTCCTGTCCTGCCTCCCTTCCATCCCTTATTTAATTATTTATTTGTTTTTAATCTGTGTACTTTTGCTTGTACTTTGGTTTGAAAAGATATAAGGGAATTATCTTTCTGGTGAAGAGCTCTGTCCACCTTAAGTCACAAATAGTACCTTTATCTGACACTATGATCACATAAAATTCTCACACTTTCTGGGCTTCATTTGATTTATCTCTAAAATGTAATCATTAGTTTAGATTATTGCTAAGGCTCCTTATAAGTCTCAAATGCTATGGTGGGGTTTTAAGTTGAACTGGTGCCCGTTTACAAGACATGAAACAGAAGGAGAAAGTGATACAGTGTGTACTCATCAGCCAGGGCGCTGCTGCTGGTGCACTACATATGTATAAATCCCCACGTAACGCTACCAGGCGTCTGCAGCACAAGGACATTTTGCCTGCATAAGCAGCATATGCTCCAGCTCAGAATATATGCCAAGCACACTCGAGAACTTTCGTATTTTGCAGCTGAAGTACAACACAGCTGGCCTCCTAAATGATTTAAAGCCTTCCTCTCCACCAGCAGAATTAAAAACCAAGAGACTGTTATGGTGCCTCTGAGAGAACGGAGATGCAACCTATAATTATGAATTTATCAGACAATAGGTGACTTTCCACAGCAATCCTTAATGTGTTACCATAATCACACTTTCTCTTCCTTTGGAGAATCGGGCCTTGTTTTTAAGAATTTGATTGCATGGAGGGTGGAATAGGGGAAATAGATGTTGTATTCATCCAACAAAGCTTAAAAAGAAAATCTAACT
>CAUYPK010047435.1:0-25397 GCA_963574355.1 Loris lydekkerianus | reverse complement strand
ATGTGCTGCCCCAAAATAGTTCTATGCCAGAGTTTTTTTATTTTTTTTTTTCAGACAAGGTCTCAAACTGTCGCTATGGGTAGAGTACTGGCATCATAGCTCACAGCAACCTCCAACTCTTGGGTTCAAGTGATCATCTTGCCTCAGTTTTTCTATTTTTAGTAGAGATAGGGTCTTGCTTTTGCTCAGGCTTGTCTTGAACTTGTGCGCTCAAGCAATCCACCCGCCTTGGCCTCCCAGAGTGCTAGGATTTATAGGCATGAGCCTCTGTGCTTGGCTGATGCCAGAGTTTTTCAGTGCTCTTAACAGTCCAGCACAACTATTTGTTGGTCAGGGAGGGGTCTCCAGCCTACCTATGAAAAGATGCCTTGTATTGGTGTTTACCAATACTAACTTTGTCTATATAGTAACAGCCTCATATCCCAGCAAAATGCTCCAGCATCCAAATGTTTCTTAACAAAGTATACTATCAAGAAGCAAAGTATTTTAGGATGTAAAAAACAGGGTAAAAGTACAGAATCGTGTTAATGAAGATTGTGTCATAATGCTAAATATGCACTGACAAGCACCTCCAGCTTCCTGAATGATCATACCCCTCTGTGGGGTTCCCTGTAGCGGCTCTCCCAGGGAGGCAGCTGGCCAGTCACTCAGAGCCAACAGTGTGTGACACATGTTCCAGGGTGGTGGACCCAAAGGCTGTACTAATTTCTCACTAAACTTTTTCCTCTAGCTCTCTTTTCTACAAAATGTAAGCCTGTATTAAAAAAAAAATAATTATCTCAAATTGCTTACGATGATCTATTAACTACTCTCCGAGGCTCCCAACAGTTTTATAACCTGCTTCTTTAAAAAGCAGCAAAGAGCAATCTGTCTACTGTTGAGTTATATCCTACTGCCAGCACAGCTTCCTGTGATTTATGAAATTAGAAAAAAAGACAAAACACAACACTCAATAGCAGACTTAAGGAAGAGGTCCATTCCCTTCTCACAGGATTTCCTGGCTGAGGTATTACTGAATTTCTGCATGAACATCTAAGTGGTTATGATAACTTTTACATGTACAAAGTCGAAACCAGTAACTCAGAAGGTTTTCCCTGCTCCGATTCATGATGCGATCTTTGTGAAATATCTGTCTGTCTCTGGGGCCATTGTGCAGTAACTCGTGTCCGGTTTGTCTGAGTCTCCTTATGAGTACCTGTGTCATGCATTTTTATCCAGGAACACTTCCTAACAACTACCCCAAGCCCTTCCTATATAAGCCAAAGTGTAACATTAACTATGTATTTCCATAGTCTTTTATGCTTTTCAAAGTGTTTTATATTAATTTGTCATTGAAGTTTCCCAATAATTCTTTATTGAAGGCAATCAGGGTGTCAGGCCTTTATCTAATATTATTTTATACCAGCCTGACTTGGTCTATATTTCTCTAAGACATATAGATGATACTATTCACCTTAACAAATGATAGTGTTCTGATTTTGGTTGTCTCACACCTATTTCTGTGGGGGTCCCAGACTAAGCTGGAAGACCCAGATCTGTCTTCCAAATATTCAGGGAGAATCATGACACAGTGACAGGCAATGCTGAGGTAAGTAAGGGAACACACTTCTCACGACTGCAATGCCCCGGTACATTGCTGAGGTAAGAGAGACATGTTTTGATCTGATTGTATTTCTTCGCAGCAATCAATAGGAATAGTTAGGGTAATTATGACAGTCATTATTATTTTGGTCTGCTCAATGTCCCAAATAGTCAAGAACTGGTACTTCAGGTCATTATGGGCTCAACTTTAGGCAATATAATTTCTTTATGACCATTATATCACAGAACTGAATTAAGGCAACATCACAAAAGGAGCTTATATATTAACCAGAGATCATTTCTAGGTATTAAAGGTTTGTCTAGTCTTAGAAGACAGGGATAAATTTAGAAGAGTCCTATTCATCTTTTCAAAATTTCTTAATATAGCTAAATGTAAGGACTCAGTCATATTAAGTTCTAAGAATGTACATGCAACATAATATAGCAGTAGAGATCTGGTACTTGGTTGTGTGACAGACTGGGCTTACTGGCCACGTCTGCTTATGTGGCCAGGGTCCACTCAACTCTAGCCGGTGACTGGCTCTGACTGGAAACTCAGACCCCAGACAGGGCTGGTGCTAATGACTTCTCGGGATTCATGTGCCATGGTCATGCCTGCAGGTGTTAAATGACTAATCCAGATCCTCAGCACCATAAAGGTAGGTGAAGAAGATTAACACGTTCCTGCTATTTAAGGGTAATTTGTTGTGACGTTCTGAAACTGATTAATGTCCCCTCTCCTAGTCTTGGTATTAATTTAACCGCTCAGCAAATAATTCTTGAACATCTCTTTACAGGCAGGTACTGTGTTATGATTAGGCCAGACCATGAAGAGGAAAACAGGAGCTATTCTCATTCTTGTGTCTATGTGGAATTTATATGCACCAGGGTTTAATTGGGTTAAATTAGTGCATCAATTGCAAAATAGTTCTAGTTTGCCCTTCTGATACACAGGGTACTGTGGCTTTATATTCTAAAAGATGTCATTTGATCCCAGATGGGACCTCTCCAACAACTCCAAATTTGTTTGGAGGGGAATTAAGTGAGTGATTTTATATTTATTTATTTAATTAAAAAAAAATTTTTTTTTTTGAGACAGAGCCTTAAACTATTGCCCTGGGTAGAGTGCTGTGACGTCACAGCTCACAGCAACCTCCAACTCTTGGGCTTGAGCAATTCTCTTGCCTCAGCCTCCAAAGTAGCTGGGACTACAGGCACCCACCACAATGCTCGGCTATTTTTTGCTTGTAGTTGTAATTGTTGTTTGGCAGGCTTGGGCTGGATTCAAACCTGCCAGCTCTGGTGTATGTGGCTGGCACCTTAGCTGCTTTCACTTGAGCTATAGGCACCAAGCCTGATTTTCTATTTAAAAGAAAAAAGAAAATAAAAAGAAGGAAAGAAAAAAGAAAAACCAAAGAATCCAAATATGGCTACATAAAGTCTTTTCTAATTGTGTGTTATAAACATATTATTCTGAAAAATGTGTTTCAATTTTAATTAGCGAGTAAAGTATAATATTTTTTGGCTTAAATGTGAATTTTTCTTTTGAGGGGAGGTTTTTGTTTTTTAAAGCAGTAGAGGGTCAATGTTCAGCTTAAAACTTCAAAAGTGTGACTTCTTTGCCTAATTAGGGACAAATTTGGCCTTCTATATAAATGAAGTCTATGATATCTTTGTTTTTTCTATATGTCAAGGCAAAGACCTATATTCTTTATTTAGAAAGGTTCACCAGTCATAGGTAGTACTGTAATTTACAACAACTACTAACACCACACATGCTTCTGAGGAAACTAGAGGTGAAGTAAGCTATCCAAGGCCAAATAATCAGCCTCAGAACCCAGAGTATTTGTTTTTCAAAGCTTGCATCACACCCTCACTCAGTCCCTACTCTGTGCTGGGCAGAGGCAAGCCCGACACGAGAACACCCACATCAGGACCACTCAACTTCTTAAGCCTGTGTTCAGGCTCCTGAGCACCAAGGCTGTTAATCATTTCCTTTGCTGCCTGAACAGAGGTGAGTAATTACTGCTTGTGCATTATTTCCACAACCAAACTCCTGCCTTTTGTCTGGGGCACATTATTAAATAAACTTTGGTCAATACTAATTCTATTCCTTACTTTGCAAGAAAAATGCTAGTAAGGGTAACTAGAAAGCATTGCATTTCATGAATTTTTCCAAGTAACCCAACGAGTTTTCCTTTTTAATTACTCTTGCCCTTAACAGTCTGGTAAATGACATCTGAGATAGCACAGCATATTCCATCCTTGACACAGCCTGACAGCACAAAGAGATCTGGCACTTTGCAATGAATTATTAATGTGCACAAATATTGTAGCATGTATGAGGTGGGGACCAGCAAAAGGTGAAGTGCTAGTTGCCATGACACCAGTCAGTTCAAGCTAAGGTTCATAATCTTTAACTTTGTCTCAAAGAGTCATTAGAAGAACATAAAGGGCAAATCTGAAACACACCTAGAACGGCTTAGATGTAAATTCACAGGTAGATCTGAAGGAGGTAGCTCTGATAATTCCCTGACCAACAGGGCTGCTGTATTAGATCAATGAAAAAGATGGATTTTCTAGATTAGGAGTTACCAACTAGTAAAGAGATCTCTAACAGCAGTGTATTTGATCAGTGTCTAGAGTAGCCGATGCCCAAGGTGGTTGGCAAGGTTTGCTATAAGCTAAACCAAAGTCAGAGAACAGCACTCTATTGCTAGGTCCTCTTATTCCAGTGTCTAAAAAACAGAGAGTATCTAGTTCTCCATCAGGAAAACATGGTTGACCTTAGTCTAGGGCAGTGGTTCTCAACCTTCCTAATGGCACGGCCCTTTAATACAGTTCCTGTGGGTTGCGACCCATAGGTTGAGAACTGCTGGTCTAGGGGGTCTCAGCAAGTAATATTTGAACGAGGAGGGTTTATAGAATTGATAGTCGGAAGGAGCTTTGGGATTTTCTTGTCTGTAAAAGAGAAAACTCTTAATAACTGACTATTAAGTGTGGATCTAGAACTTTGATTACCATGATTAATTTTATCATAAGGTTCCAATACCACAATTTTCTATCAGCTGACAGGATGACTATGTGATTAAAGAGAAAAGAAAGGACAGACATTTGATGGATGCTGACATTCCTATCTCCATCTCCTCAGGATTCCTCTTCAAAACACTGGGCACTTTGAAAAATAACTATAAAGGTCACATTTATAATGTAAGCAAGAACTTAGTAAAACAGATGTGTAGGTGACGGTACATAGACACGAAATGTCATAGCTCAAGAGATCTTTGAAAGTTAGGTTTACGCCAAATTAACTTCCAACAGTTCTGACCCTCCAGATCATCCGTGGTGCTCTTAATGACAGACTGTGCGGTGCAGAGCCTGCAGCTGCAGTGTCAGGACAAATTAGCCTAAAGTTAAACAAAAGGGAACGTGAAGAAATGTGGTATCCGGCCAAGCCTGACTTTTGAAATTTCTAGATTGATGACATTTTAAAGGTGCAGGTAAAGGAGAATGTGTTTTCCATATTTGCAAGCAACTCCAGGTTTACGGGCACTAAAGGAAAAGCAAAGTTAATTTCTCAAAGTAAGAGAAGGCCTCATACTGTATCTTTGTGTATTTACATGACTATTCTGTGATCAAGTCAAGAAAAGCCATCCTTAAAAGAATTGTTTTGAAGTGTTTAGCTCTTAGTTTGAACATCCAAGAAACAGGGCAGATATTCATTTCAAAGAGGACAGTGAATTACATTATCCTGGGGAAAAGATTACACCACCAGCACCTGTACAGTATGTCTTTCTAACATTTAAGGCTTTCACATTCTCCAAATAAGAACATTACATACAATTTGAAAACAAAACAAAACACACACACAATCAAGACTCCATGGAACAAAGAACATGGGCCTAGAAATGTGAAAATGTTTCACTTGGTTAAACCGTTTTCCTCTAGGGTTCTGCCCCTTCTGCCTGTGTTGCTGCCAGAGAGGCTTATCTTTATCAGAATCACAAAGGAACATTCTCCTGCTTATTTACAAGGCTAAAATGACATCTTGTGGCACTCTTCTGGGAGAACTCTGTCACTGCTCTGGGAAAACTATGATTCAACAGTCTAAACTTTTCAAGGTGCTGAAAATACAGTGAACTATGTTGAAAAGGTTAATACAATAAATCATTGTGTTCTAAGAGTAAAATGGTGACTAGCTAACCTGGGTAAGCAACGCTGGCTAATACTCTTATTTTTGCAGATTTAAAAGTATGTACTTAATAAATACGCTGACTAAACTTTAGAAATTTTAACCACAAAAAGTATTCTTTAAAAAAGCTACCTTTATTACAAATTTGCCTTTAATTAGGAAGTAAAGCCTAAATCTATATTTACTAGCAATATAGTGACTTTCAATAATGTAGTTGCAACTGACAGGAGAAATTCCAGCACTCGTGTAGTTACGTAATAGCCTTTTAAAACTTTTCCTATTTGGGTATGTTTGCAGAGACAGAAAGGTCTCCTGACCAATCGTGCAACAGAGTCCCCAAGATACTTAAGCCTGGAATCACTCTCGTAGACTTAACAAAACATTCATCTTAATTTCTATCAGACTGAGACAAAACATCCTCTTAGAAGTAGATGAGAAACTAGAGAAATGTGACGGTCAAATCTGTGCCAATGTTAAATCTGCCCGATCCTCATAAAAACATTTATTATTGTGAGGTTACAGGGTTTAACATTTGAGCAGCATCAGCAGTTAATACTTAACACACATGCACAAGAATACTCCTACAGTTGCCCTGCAACCAAGAAGCTAATAAAAGAGCTAGGCTTTTCAAATGAACACCTAGATGATGACACCATTAGTTATTCAGCAAAAATAAATGCTTCATTAACTTGTCTTCCCACTGTTTTAAAGGATTGGGCTGAATCTATCACAAGGCAGCAGCAACTCAGATGTCAACATTCCCTTACATTTTAGGGCTTGCAATGCAGAAATGCCAGAAACAAGGTGACCTAAAACTTAGTTCGCCTGGAAAGTACACTGGGTGTTGGAATCCAGAAACCCACACAGTCCTGACTGCCAATTACTTACCTTCCTTTTGTTACTTGACCTCTCTGAATCTTGATTGAACTCATTTGTGAGACAAAAAGAGGAAAGAGCCAAGGATTTTTTTTTTTTTGAGCAAATATGTTACAATTTGTATTCAATAATTCTTTCTTCAAATCCTACCACACATTCCAAATACAAGTTTGAACACTTGCCTAAGACTCTTATGAATGACTCAATAAGGAATTGTCAGAGTCTGGTGATCAGTAAAAATACCTACTTATTAAATACTTACCTGTAGTCATGTCTGTGTCTTAACATAATATAACTTGAATTCATGCTTCCTATCTATTAAAAAAATTTTAAATTATCTGTGTGAAACAGTCATCGCTTTTCTGTTTTACTTGAGTCCGTGGAAACTCAGTGTGCTAAATGATGAATGTTATTTCTAAAGTGCTGTTTTCCCTGATCTTTCCTCTGACTGGGCCCTGAATGATCAAAGGAATGTACCATGGCTTCCCTCAGGCTCGGGCCCCTCCTCCTGTTTAATAATTCTTTATGGAATAATGAAAATAACCCACGAAATTGCTGCCAAATAGTCTGCCAAACAACAACCTGTCATGAATCCCTTTGCTTTGCCCCAAACTCAAATTGCACCTTAGAAATTCTAATAAAGACAGATCTTCCAAAGGGCAGAGGCTTCCATTCTGCTCTAGTGACCAGTAACCACATGCATGCGCCTGTAGCCACTGCTCTGGCCATCTGATGCAGCAGGACCCCTGTGCCCTGCTCAACAGCCCAGCTCTCACTGTCTCGTGATCATCAACCCTTGTAAGTCCTAAGAGTAAATAGCTCAAATCTCTCCCTGCTTTCCAGTTTGCTTACTATGGAATTTAAAAAGAAAATTAAAATCTTTACCTAAATCAAAGGCAAACGTGATCAAGAGGTTATGCCTGAGAACTTACTCTATTCTTCAGGCATGCACTACAACCACTTAGAATTCACTCAACATACTTGAAATGTCTATGAAGTACCATGCAGAGTTAGATGTTGCTAAAAAACAAAAATAAATTATTAGGAACCTCTTAAAGAACTTTAAGCATTGTGGAAACCAACTTTTCTAATAATCATTGGTTCTCAAACTTTGCTACACATTAGAATCAGCTGTGGAGCTTTTCTTCCTGCTGTCCCAGACACATCCCAAACCAATTAAACCACAGCCTCCGAGGGAGAGAAGCAGGCAACAAGATGCAACATTCCCCTGTGATTCCAACCACAGCCAAGTTTAAGAACCAGTATTCCAGAACAGAGTCTTTCGATCTCAGCACCACTGCAGTTTGGGCTGGGTGATTTCATGCTGGGGGGATCAACCTGTGCTTTGCAAACTCCATCAGTCTGACAAGAAAAATGTGTCCAGGTGTTGTGAATGTACCCTGGGGGCAAAATGGCCCTCCTGAGACCCACTGTGCAGAAGGAACATGTTCATTAGAAAGCAAGTTTCACGTGCTCTAGTGATGACTTTCTCCTAAGCTCTAGTTCTCACATTATAATGACATTATTCTGGGTTTAAATGTTTGGGACTGAAAAAAAAAAATCACAAATATGAGCTCAAAATTTCATCATTTTTAATGTCTATACCTCAAAGAACCACTTCACTACCAAATTAAGAACTATCTTTGAAGGAAAATCTCTTTTTTTTTTTTTTTTTTTTTTTAATTAGAGATGGGGGGTCTCACTCTGTCACCCAGGCTGGAGTATAGTGGGATGATCATAGCTCACTGCAGCCTTAAAATCTTGGGCTCAAATGATCTTCCCACTTCAGCCTCCTGAGTACCGTAATTAGGACTATAGGTACATTTTAAAATTTTTGCAGAAATGGGGTCTGGCTATGTCACCCAGGCTGGTCTCAAACTCCTGGCCAGGAAAATAATGTTGATACAACATCTGACATCCATTCTGGTACCAAAAATTTATAGAACTTTGTTGTATTCTAGTTACCACATGAAAGAATAATATTAACATATAATAGAAGATAGCACTAGTGATTTATCAATCACAACTCTGGCTAAACCACTCCAAATGTTATTACTTGTGAGAACCAAGAAAATAAAACTTTTGCTGGGTACAGTGACCCTGCCTGTAATTCTAGCACCCTGGGAGGCTGAGGCAGAGGGAACCCTTGAGCTCAGGAGTGTGAAACTAGCCTGAGCAAGAGTGAGACCTCACCTCTACTAAAAGTAGAAAAAAATATTAGCCAGACCATTGTGGTGGGTCCCTGTAGTTCCAGCTACTTGGTAGGCTAAAGCAGGAGGACTGCTTGAACCTAAGAGTTTGAGGTTGCTGTGAGATAAGCTGTGCCCATAGCCTGGACAACAGAGACTCTGTCTCAAAAACATAAAAAATAAAATAAAATAAAAAAGAAAACTTCCCTTGAAGTACAGCAAACATACGTGGGACACCATTCCTTCTGTTACCAGCAATACTGAATGCTGACACTGTGCCAGGCACCAGGCTGGAAGCTGGAAGGGACATATGAAACAGGCAAGGTCCCTGCACTCCTGCAAATTAATTCCAGTCATTTGGTCCTGGGCAGAAAGAACAGTTTTTCACTGCCTGTACTCAGGTCATCCTGGGCACAGCAACCAAGAGGAATAGTTAGCTAAAGAGTACCTGGAATGGTCTTTTTAGACACCAGACCTGAACCCAAATGAAAAAAATAAACCCAGACCAGGACTGACCCCAGAATGCATGGTCTGACATTTTCCTAGTCTACAAGATTCCTAAACGGCTAGTTAGCTCAGGCAAAAAAAAAAAAAAAAGGGGGGGGGGGGAAGGAGCATGGAATAGAGAAAATGGGAAGAAAATTAAGTACTGAAGAGCAATTCCTCCTCAAACTTGGATGTATGTCAGAATCTCCACGGATCTAAGTTGAATGTGGATTCTGACTCAGGAATTCTGGAAGTGGTCTGGGAGATGGCCTTTCTGACATGACCCCATGACATGCTCATGCCCCAGACCACAGGCCAAGGACAAGGTTCTAGAGTGAGCCTGGGAATCTGACTACTCCAAATCTCAAGTGGCTTCAGACCAATTTCTCCTAGAAATTCAGTAAAATGGGCAGACCAATTTTCTCTCCCTTCTCAGTACCCTCCAACCCCAAACACTGATTGGGTAGAGGCTGGTTCAAATCAACATCCAGAGCCCCCAGTGCTCTGAATGGATGATGACGGGAGTTCTAGATTGACTGTATGTCAGCCTTGGATCCATTGTTAACGCTAGCAAACCCTCCAATCCCATTAGAACAAGCTCTCAAAAAGAGACCTAACAGACTTCAAAATCCTTTCCCTATCATCCAGAGGCTTTGAAGGCTTAGCTTTCAAGACAAGGAATGTAGACGCTATTAGTCTGAGAATTTACGTCTTTCACTCTCCAACTTTACCTTGGACTAGTGAACCATAGACTCTTTTATGCTTTGGTAAGCCTGTGAGAAAACTCCACTTAGGGAAAAATTACCTCTTTGTAAGTCATATGCTTGGGCCATAAGTTTAGACACATTATCAGCCAGCCAAAACAGCCCAATTTTGAAAATCCACAATTAACATTTCAAAGGCAAAGCTTATGGAGCTATCTGGAATTCTGATTCTGTAAGAATTTTATATAACAGAATAAAGGTCTCAGATTTTACGAGAGATAAGCTAAAAAGGCAAAATAGACTAAAACCATACTGTTACTGAAATTTTGGTACCAAGAATTTATAGAACTTTGGTCAGTCCTTGTAGAAGAGCCCTTTTTATTCCCTGCTTTTTTGGTCTAGATCTTCAATGCTGGTATGCAACTAGGAAGAGAAGCAAGGAGGCTTGATGACCGAAGATCTATTAATATTTCACTATTCCTAAGAAAATAACCACCTCAAATATGAACCATGGAAAATTACAGAAAAGGCAAAGATACACACGAGTTGGGTTTTGGTAAAAAAATTCCAGTGTGGTATTGGTTCTTCAGTCTAAAATTTTACATGATTATCTCATTAACAGAGCAGACTTTCTGGGGATATTAAACTAGTGTTAATCAGTTATTGCTAAACTATGCTAAGAAAAAAAAAATCAACATTGAAGGTTCTTACATTACACAACAGGGCAAAAACCTAGGTAACACACAGGAAAATCTACTGTACCAGAAGCTTTGAGCACGTAGCCCAGACAAGGATTTGTACAGGCTCTAGCGTAAAGCCTCACGCGGAGGGTCTTGGTTCTAGTTTCTTCCTTCCCTAGTGGCGACCTTAGGAAAGTCCCACAACCTCTCTTGGTTTCCTCATCCAGAAAAATGGAGATATGGCCCTACTTAATTCAGTCACTGGGAGCTCAAATCAGAGTGCAGTGGTTTTGAAAAGGTTTTGTAAATTTAAGTGCTATATAAAAGTTCAGTAAATGTACACAGGTTCATTAAGCATACATTTATAGGCTATTTTAGTGATAATTGCTATCTATTTTTGGTTAGGTTGTTACCTGAACTTCCTGCAATTGCTGGTTCTTACTGTGTCTGTCTTCAAATCCTCCCTGCCCTCCAAGCTGTGCCAGACCGTACTTCCTTTTAAAACTCAGTATCTGGCTACCAAAAAAGTCTCAAAAATAAATTGCTAAGCAGTCATTTCAGTTGCCTAGACCATTTCATCCTCAGTCCTAGATGATGCTAGAAAACAAGAACAAAGGAACACTTTCCAACACCTCTTTCTTCAGACCAGTTTTACTGCAGAAAATGACAACTATAAATATAAAATTTAAAACATTTGGAGCCCAGCAAATGTAAAAATATAAATTGGTACAGAATTATTTTAAAATAATTTATTAAACATTACATTTCTCTTTCTCAAGAGATTGGAGAACTTTACAAAAAAAAAAAAAAAAAAAGACACTAAAAACCACAAACCCTTAAGAAATCAGTAGGGGGCAATGTGTTAATAACAATTTGCAGGTGGGAAAATTTGGGCTTTGAATTTTAAGTTTCACTTGTCCTCAAAATACTCATGTGTTTAGTAAGTAACACTACAGATATTTTCCTAGTTACACTGATTTGGGAAGTGTTATTTCAAGCCCCACTGTTTAGAATAACAGTAAGAAGCTGAGCCATGTTAATATTCAAAAATTCCAGTACTAAGCTATTTGAAGGGAAGGCAAGAAATTCACATTTTATGCAAGCAGCAAATGAGACAAACACTTGTGGTTTCCCCAAACCAAAAACACAATGTTAACACCATTGTTACTTTTCACACATTTTTGTGTGATCTTTGAAAGTCTCATAGACCAAGTAATGTTTTGTTTCCAAATGTGAATTCATTGTAAGTGGCTTGTCATTGTAAGGGGCTAATTTGACAGCACTCAAGGTTGCAGCAGTTAATTGCCCTTACTTGTTAAATATTCTAGCAGCATTTGCTGCAGTGTTGAAAGTTTTATGATCATTATGAGAGGATATTCATTTCTTTCCCCTGTGCTTCACTTAATTTTAATTTCAGAGCGTTTAGGAAAATGGTCCCTGACAGGTGTAAACTTGAGTTGTAAGAGAATTAACAAATAAAGTAAAAAAGTAGAAAAAAACTCATGAATGGGCCGTGCTAGAAAAGCTCATCAAGTAAATAACGTCAGCATTCCTTCTGATGAAAAGGTGTTCCTTGTATGGCTCCAGCATGCAATTTACAGCATCCAGTTTACTCAGATAAACAAACTCAGAGATTAGAGTGACAGAAACTGGCCAGCCAGGTATGTCAAGGTAAATATGATTAAATCCTGAGGCCATGCTCTGCCAACCTATCTTTTGAACATTGGTATCTTAATAGTGTTAAGTCACAATACAGGGAAATTTCTAAGACTACCCTATGAAAGTACGGTTTTTCTATCTACAAAGAATTAAGTCTTGTGAGTTATCTTCTAATTATGTTTACATGGGGTCTCAGCCTGAAAGCAGCTTCTAGGTCATTTGACATAATCTAGAAGAAAGAGTTAGTTCTCTGAATAGTTAACTATCCTAACTTTGGAGATAAGAAAGATTAACACGTTTTAATCTGATCCCTGGAGTTACAGGCTCAAAATATTGGACTTAACCCATTCAGCTGAGGCAGGGAATAGCTCCTTATTTCCTAGGGACTATTAGATTTTGTCATACTCCAAAGATTAGTTACAAAAGGCCCTTTCTCTTAAGAAAATACTGGTTGTGTGTATAGGAAATAAGATACAAATCCACCCTGCCAGCACACCCCCTAGTGGAACTTCAGCATAGCACAGTTTGGGGTTCAAAAACATCCCAGGTATTTAGGACTTAACACAGGTCTGAAGAAACTTTTCCAGATCCAGTGGCTATAACTGCACCATTGTCATGTCCTTGCTACTTATTAATGAGTGTACCAAATAAACAAAGCATGGCATCTATACATTTATCCACACAGGCAGAAATCTGAATTAGACTGAGGCAAACAGACTATCAAAATTCAATCAGGCTTAATTTTGGTTTCTGAAAGAACTACATCAGAAATTTCATATGAATTTGCTATTACTGTTCCTTAACTCAAGAAAAACTTTAAACATAAAGGGGGTTCCTAAAGTTCTTCTATCTCTTAAATGAGCTTATTAATGGCTTGAAAGGAATTTTCTTAGATTGTCATATATTCAAATTACTAAAATCAATTCACTGGAATTTGCCAAAGATCTTGAAAATCTGAAAAAAACGATCAGAGGAAAAGCAAATTTATGAGGAAAAAAAAAACAAACTGATAGACGTGAGCAGTTAAGTATTCAACCACAGGGCTCACAGCTCTTCTGTAGGACCTGGCAACCGAGTCCTGCAGTGAATGGCTGGGGACTCTGACCGCACTATGCATTCACTCTGAGAAAGCTATTCAGTCAGAGTTACCATAAGCACAGGATAAAAACTGCTTCCACTTTGATGTCCTATAGATTAATTTCTATTTGGATAATGGATAAAGCTCTGGATGTAGAAATAACAAGGGAGAAAAGAACAAACATCAACTTTGGTTCAAGGAATAAAGATAAATAACACAACTTGCTCCATGATCAAATAAGAAAAGGCCATTCCCTCCGCCCAGAATTTAATAACTATTCTACAGGGACTGCCACTTAAAATATATATTATTAAGTCAGAAAAACAAAAAAAGAAAAGAAAAAGAAAGATATTATGTCAACATGAAAACTTTTTGAATTTGTGTATTTCTTTCTTAAGAGTAGTGATAGATTTTGTCCAAACTATTTGACTTCGGTTGTCTCCCAGTAAAATAGAATTCAAACAGCAGGACCATCAAAAAGGGGCTCTTGTGTGAGGCATAAAGGTGCACGGCTCTCTGAAGGCACAGTGAGGAGTCTGCGCACTGAGTGTGGAGTATACCTCAGGAGGTAATATGTGCTGACCTGGGAAGACAGGTGGAAATCAGCTTTGGAAGGTCTAGAATGCTATGCTAATGAGCCTGGACTTCACACTGTGTGAAATACATCAGGCAAGAGTTTTAAGCAGTCATATAACAATTGGAGTCTGCTTAGACAACCCTAAGGTTGGGGGCTAGAAATAGGCACAAAGAATTTCAAAGGCTTTTTCAGGAGAGTGTACAAGAGGTAATGGAGGCGCACACAAGTGGGAATGAAAGGGAAGGCATCAGTCAAAGCACACAGATGAAGAAATGAAAATAATGTTGGTGTTTACAAGTCTGGTGATTGGCCATACCAGGGGATGTGAAAAGGAGCAAAAAGTAGTTCAGTTTTGAGACATGCAGACTTCGGGGAATGTGTGAAATGGCTAAGAGTGTTGTGTGAACTTGGGAACTATCCTAGACATTAACAGTTGGCGCCACTGCAACAGATTATCCCACTAGATAGAGGTGCGTAGTAAAAAGGGGTCCAAGCACACACACTAAATAGTCATCACAATTCACAGGTGGGGAGGAGGTTAACATTGGGCAGTCAGAAAGAGAAGCAGGAGAAAGTGGTTTTATCATGGAGGCTAAAGCACTTGAGTGTAAAGGAGATGGGCAAAAGTTCTTAGAAAAATGAAGCTGCACAGTGCTAGTTTTTCGTTTAGCTTAGAAATTATGACTTTGGTTACATAACAGTATTTTCTGAAAAGACACAGGTTAGAAAATACATCAAAGATGCTGGGAAATTTTTTATATTATAAAGCATTTGGTTCCCTGCTTGCACCAGTTATATAAAATGACATTTTATCATGTCATAGATTTTGTTTTCTACAAGCAATGGATTTGGGTCTAGCACGTAACACATCAAATATAGGAACCCAAAATTCAGAGAGAATGAGATCCTAGATGTTTTACTCCATTTTCAAGTGTGACCACAAGAATTAGTAAGATAAAGAAGGCTAACTGCATGTCAATTACCACTCATTCAAGATAGAGAACTTATTTCTAGAGCACAAGCATTTTTATACATACGACATTTAATAATAGAAGCCAGTTTTAGAGCAGAATTTTAGGCTATGAATTGAATGTTTTTAGTGGGTAACATAAGGCAGGGCACAAATATTCTCTATAAAATATTTAGTTTTATAATTCTTAACATAATGGTGTAGAGGAGGATATACTGACCAAATGGTTTTACATGAATACTTCAGAAATGACTTAAAAAAATTTAAATCTAAGAGACCTTGAACAAAACTAGGTTTCTGTAACCAGAGAACAGAAGAATACAGTATGTGATATTAAAAACCAGTAAATCACATAAGAACTTAAACATTAATGATTAGGGACCATTCATGAGATATTAGGTACAACCGTAGCACTAATGTCTTTAAGTGCTACATTACTCAGATCTAGCTGGTGGGCTTTTACTTTTCCTGGATGGATTTTAACTAAATAGACTTTAGACATTTGGATATAGATAAATGCCTAATTCAGTAATTAGTATTTTAAAACTGTGAAACCTTTTAAGTTAAGTGGTCTATTAATTAACTACCAATTATCTTGTCTGACTACCATATCAATAGAAGTAAATTACCGACTAGCTACTTGACAGATTTAGTTCTTTACCATTCAAAATTTCTTTGGAACATAAAAGGCCTGGAGTTAAATGCTTTTGCATCCCCTTTTGGTTAATCAGGGATCAACTGGCTCCTCACATATGAAGGCCAAATGCAGCTATTTGGTTTAAAAAACAAACAAACAAAATTAAAACTACAGATAAACCTAGTTTTTAGAAATGACAAGGTTCTACTCCCTCCTTTAAAAAGTAACAAGTGAAGCAATGTTAATATTTGGAGGGTCTCTGCATTAACTCTTGTTAAATTAAAAAAAAACAAACCAACTTCTGGGGTACATGGGTTTACATGGAAGCCAACTTTCTATACTTCAAATTAGGAGAGAGGTATTTTTTCTTTTGAGACAGTCTCTCACTATGTTCCCTTTGGTAGAGTGCTGTAGTGTCACAGCTCACAGCTCAAACTCTTGGGCTTAAGTGATTCTCTTGCCTCAGCCTCCCCAGTAGCTGGGAAAACAGGCACCTGCCACAACGCCCAGGTATTTTTTTTTTTTTTTTTAATTTGACAGTTGTCACTGTTGTTTTAGCTCACCTGGGCCAGGTTCAAACCCGCCAACCTGGATGTATGTGGCCGGTGCCCTACCCACTGAGCTACAGGTGCCACCCCGATACAGAGAGAATCTACATGAACAATTCCTATGCTAGAATTAAAGTGCATGATACTATATTCATCCTTCATGGTCTTGTCCCAACTGTGAGTGTTTCACAGCAGATTACGCTAACTAGAACCCACTCTAAATCTTTTACTTCTTGATTGGTGACCAAGAAGGTTCCTGGGAGAGCTGCAGGTGATAGAACAGCACTGGAAGAAATGTCATAGCAGACCGGAAGGCTGTGCAGAATTATGCCAGGGAGTGTGAAAGCTTCTAAAATATACAGAACCAGTACCTGGCTAAGAAACAAGGGAAGAATTGCTGCCAAGGGTCCACTCCTTGAAGACTGGTCACTTGGAAATATGTATGACTGTTATGCATTCACTTTCAGCTTGATTCAAATTGGTATATCAGCCTTCTCAAAGGTGCTAGCTTCCCAACAATGAACAGAGTTCTAATATACCACAGTGAAAATGAGAACACAGGTGGGGTGAGGAGAATGGAAATATTATACAAGAAAAGAAGATACAAGGAATAACAATCTTACATGGCTTAAGTTAGTCCAAATAATGCTTACCTGTTAAAACTTCAGAATGTAGACCCATGTGAATGTTCTCTGAATAGATAATCTCTAAATATTTAACCAGAATCTATTATTACCAAATCTTTGAGTGACTTAAGAATAGAGTTCTGTTCCAGGCAGAGGAAAATAAACAGATGTGTATAACAAACTGCCTTCAGTTTGCCACCCACTTTGCAAGGCACAGTGTATACAAAGTTGTACCACAGAGCACATACTATGTACCCAAGGATGGGAATGACAACAAATGGTTGGAGCAATTAATACAAAGAGAAGACAAGAGAAGACGCCTTAGACCAGGCATCCTCAAACTTTTTAAACAGGGGGCCAGTTCACTGTCCCTCAGACATTGGAGGGCTGGACTATAGTTTAAAAAAAACAACTATGAACAAATTACTATGCACACTGTGTATATCTTATTTTGAAGTAAAAAACAAAACGGGAACAAATACAATCACACTGCTTCATATGGCCTGCGGGGAGCAGTTTGAGGATGCCTGCTTAGACACTTTATTTAACCATCGCTCTATCGAAAAACAAAGGGTTGGACAAGAAGCTATCTATGGATCCCCTGAAGCTCTAATACCCAAAAAGGCCAGAAGGGCTGAAGTGGGAGGAAAGGAGTAGGAGGGAAGTTATATTGAGAACCTGAGCTAGGCTTTAAAAGGCACATGGAATGGAGGCCGGGGGCATTCCAGGTAAGGGCAAGAGTATTAGGAATGGTTTGGAAGTGAGAATACCTGTGCTTGCTTTGGTAGTACACATACTAAAATTGGAATGATACAGAGAATACCCATAGCTTTTTGGGGGAAGGCCACATGGTTTTCTATTTCACTGTATATGACTTTAACTCTGAGTCAGATTAACATACTATTCGTTATTTTATGAAAACAGACGTTAGCGTTACTTAAGACATCTGGCTCAAGATAATCTGTTCAAATGACTGAACATGTCTTTGCTCAGCTGATCTACTTTTTAAAATATATGGGGTCAATTTCTTTTCCCCGCCCAGATACAGTAAAAAGATATACTCATTTTCTTCTTGAAGGAAAAAAGCATATGCCAATGTCAACACATCTTACTACAACATCTTCACCTAAGAGGACTACTGGGAAGGAAGCTGAATTCAGGTGGCTCTTACAACACTATTTAATCTCTGCCAAAAATAAAAATAAAAAATGTAAAAATCACTGTAAAAATTACAGTAAGTCTTCTCTCAAGTTTTGTTGCTAAATCTGAACTTCTCAAAAGGTTTGTAAATCTCAGAAAAAAGTTACAAATTCCAACTCCAAAATGAATTTTCTGACTCAATATTGAAAATAAATTCTTAAGTTTAGATGTTTAGGGGAAAAACAGCTGGAGAATTCAGGAGCCTCCCATATTTTAATATGAAGTGACGTCATTCTGTCAAGGCTTCCAAGAACTCTCTAAATTGTGTGGTTGAGCAACATCTCAAAGCCCAGTGAGGACTCCAGGAAGGTGGTATATTCCTCCTTGGTACACAGATTCAGTTCCAAAATAATTTTTTTTACTAGAGATTTCATCAGATTTTTCTCCTTACGTTAGAAAGTAGCCTCAGGTTAGAAGTAGTATGTCATTTTATGTGTATTTTCAAAGCTAAGGCCATGGATTTTCTGTGCTTAATATATTCTAGCACTCATTTTATCAGATGTCCTCTTGAGCTGTTTTCCTGTTATAAATATTTAACTGCAGATTGCATGGGGTTTCTTTATGAACTTGGTTACATTTGAAATTTTACAATTTAACAAAATCATAGAGAAAGCAAGCAAGATGGCCAAACTTCAGACTACTTGGAGTAGGTAAAAGTTTACAGTTAGGAAATCTTGCATTAACTCAGCCAAAGGTTCCTGGGGAAAAAAATAATCCCAGAGTCTGTGGTTCATAACTAACCTCCCAAAAGCTCTGTAGTTGTTTCAGGCTGGTGAGTCGACTTCATCCATATTATTCTCCAAATATGAAAATTACACTCCACCTACAATTTATCTCTATCTTTTATTTCAAATGTCAGTTGGTTGTTTTACTCAGAATTGCCAACATGCAAGATTTTTGATAAATTCCCCTGCCAACTTCATTGGAGTGGCCTGGCCTTTGTTCATTTAACCTGCCCCTTTTGACACTCACTGCCTGTTTTTATGGACCCAGCCATAGCAAGGTCTTTATTTCTATTCCCCACCCCTAAGGCAGCAACACACAGCTGCATGCATGAACACACACAGGCACACTGAAGTTCCCCCAAACTGCTTTTGTTAACTGCCCCCCTCATTGAAAACATAGAGATGAGTTAGTTCAGGTCATGTGTAAGTTCATTTCTAGATGTTTGGAAATTAATTAAATAAAGCTCATGTTTAAAATAAAACATTAAAATTAGCTTCTTCGAAGATCAGAGAAAAGGTTTGATGTTCAAGGAGCAACATTTGAATAAGTACTTCTAAAGCCAGATTAAGTTTTTAAGTAGATGCTAAAAAATTAATGACGTTTAATGTGACCTATTTAGGAGAAACAGCTCTTTGTTGTGTTCTATTAGAAGGCTAATCTGCCTATGGGGGTGGGGGGGAGTAAAATCCTATCTTCCTACCCCTTTCTTATTGGAGATCCTACCTGTCCACAAAAGTAAAGAGGAAATATTATGAGGAAGAAAAACATGAAGTGTTTCAACAGTGTACAGCGTTATAAGGGAGAGCTTCACACCTACCTTTATTGAAGATAAATTCAGCTGAAAAACTAGGGTAACTTTGCCCCTAAAGCAGCAGAAGGGCCTCCCTTTCCCCCTAGACGGGCAGTCATGCCGATGGCCAGAAGCTGGCATTCTAAATCCCCAGCTCATCATGTGTCACAGCACCCCTTCCTCTCTCTGTGATCCTGTCAGGATGAGTTCAGATCTCATTTGAGAGGCACCTTTCTAATGTGAGATATCCTTCAACTAGACAATGCCACGGACCCTGGGGATGGTCAGAGGATGTTAAGTGACTGCCAGGGTGGCCTGACCACTCCCAATGGACCACAAATGCTGATGTCAGAATCTTTAGCACTTTCCAAAATGTGGCTGAGCAGTAATTTGGGAGCCTAAACTCTGACTTTAGGAATTCATAAGAACAACCAATGTTTTATAAACTCAACAGAAAGTAAAATAAACAAACCCAGGGTTTTATGCTCCTTCTTGTTATTTTTATGGCAATCTTTCAAACTAGTTCAAAATGTTCAATCCTGTACCCTCTCAAAAAATACTGAATTGGGAGAAGGGTGCGGGGAGACAAAAGAAAACAATGATTTAATAGTAACCAGCATACACTGTAATTCACCATGGGGGAATAGCTAATTAGGAGACCTTGTGGTGAAAGAGTGCAGGTGGCTTTCAGGCTGGCACTGAAATCTCTCTCCTTCCCAACTTTCTGAGGAGGGCCCAGCAATAAAAACAAGGATGTTTATATTTACCCAGAAGTGTGCATGGCAATTGACCATCATGGTTCTCTCAATGAGCTCATCAGGACATTCTAGAAGGTGATGCCCAGAGACCACGCCAGCATTATTGACCAGGACTGAGACCTCGCCAACTTCCTTGCGGACTCTTTCAGCCGTCAGGTACACATTCTCCCTCTTCCCTACATCACAGGTGTAGGTAAAAACCTGCAAGTTACAGTGGGGCAGAATTTCTTCCTCACCATTTCCAGCTGTCCTCAGAACAGATGAGGAGAAAAATGGAACAGAAAAGGGAGTGCAGAAAGTGAGTCACATGGCAATCAGTAAGACAAAGATCACACAAAACAAAAATACTACAATGAGCTTCAAATTTCTAACACCATAAGGCTTGCCAATGACTAACTTACAGCTGCCTTCCTCCCCTAAAAGTCTTTGGGAATTACAGCAATTTACTGGATAACTTTGCTTTAGGGGAAAGTCATGTAATTGTGACAAGCCCAATACAAGTGGATCACATGGGATCAGTTTGCCAGAGCTAAAGACACCTGCAAAGAAGTGATCTCAGCGGAGAGAATAACACACAGACACACTACACAGGCCTCTTTTTTGGTAAACAGAGGCCAGGAACAGCTCTTAATCTTTAGTATGAGCACTCTCGAATGGAAACTCACTTCAAGGCTCACATATCAAAACTATAATTAATAATATGAATTCATCCAAAGCCAAGTAATGAATCTAAAGTTTCTCATGAACAAGGTCATTTGTTCTAAATGAGGTAGCTGAATTCCCTAAGTACCCTCACAAATTAAGTTTGCAGGTAAATAGGCAATCTTACCACATCAGAATGCAAATGATTTAAAAACCAACATCTCTTCTCCGGAAAATGAATACTCTTATCTTTTACGTTTGGGCAGAGAACGTGAAAATCTGTATTTGGCACCTCTCCATTCTACGACTGAAAATTGGAACATTTTCAATCTTAAATCAAAAAGGCAGATGCCAATAAGTTTGGTGACAAATGATCAATATAGTAGAGAAATAATGCCTAAGTCAATATTCTTTGTACAGTTCAACGGTTTCCTTGGAAATGAACAAATTATCAAAAAGCAAGAGCCATTATCAAATTTCCTGGATCAGTATTTATTGTTGGGCTCTGCTTTGGCTTCTTAAATTTTTTGAGGCCTCAGATTCAGGTTAATTAATAAGCATACAAAAACGCAGATTTCCTGGGGTGACTAAAAACATGAAAGAAATTTACAATAAAGGTTGAATTCTTCAAGCGCTTTCTCTTATAAGAGGTAGGGCATCTTTCAATCAAGCTCAGGGAATGTAAGTAAAACTAGTGAAACAATGTAATTGTTTCCCCTGGCTTCAGTTATAGTGATATCAATACTGCCCTGTTCTAAGCGGTTCGGACCATAGTAACAGATACATGCTTCAGACAAGTCTGAGAACAACTTCCCAAAGACACATTAGTTTCCCATTCCACCGCTTGCAAGTCGGGAGGCATTTCTTTGGGAACCAAACCTGTGGTAACAAGTTCTATGTCATCCCTGCTCTCCCAGGTCTTAGGAAACCTCACAGTCGTCCCCAAAAACCGCACCTCCGTTAGGACTGGTTTCAGCACACTTCCCCCCTTCTAATACCGAGAAGTGATCATTGTACTCCTTATCAGAGAGCAAATTCCCTTTGCCTTCCAGAATACTGGTGGGGTGTTCTTTTCCTCGAGAGCGGGGTTGACCATGGCAGTGGGGTTTTGGGGCCTTCCGGGGCGAGGGGTGGGGACCGGTTTGACCCAACAATGCTCCGGCGCGGGTCCAGTTACCTTGCAGCGCGGCGGCGTCGGCCGCCTCCAGGTCGCGGTAGATGTGGCGCACCATGCCCGCGGTCTCCTCGTTGCTCTGTGTGTTGATGTCCCAGAGCACCAGCAGCGCCCGCCGCCGGGCGAACTCGAGCGCGAAGAGGCGGCCCAGGCCGCTGCCGGCGCCCGTAATGAGGCACACCTGGCCCGCCACGCTTTTCTCCTTCGGCCGCACCAGCCAGCGCGCCGCGGCCAGCACGAACGCCCAGAGCACTTTGAAAGTGACCACGAAGAACTCCACCACGATGTTCATCGCGACGCCCGGGACCTGCGCGAGCCCAGCGCCCGCGTCCGCGCCCACCCCGCGCCAGGCAGCCCGGCCCCCCGGCCCGGGGGCGCTTGTCAGAGACTTCGGGACCAGAAGGCTGCGCCCCGCGCCCGCCTCCGAGGTGCCAGCCGGGCTGGAGTGCTCGGCGCCACTCCCGCCCAGGATTGGAGCGGTGGCCCCGGGCTGTGCCTGCTGCGGCAGCCGCCGGGCTCGGCGCCTCCTGCCGGCAGCCGCCCTCCCGTCCCGCAACGCCCGGCCAGCGGGTCCCGCTGCAGTGGCGGTGACAGCCGCGAGTTAGGCAACGCGCGCTGCCCTCATGGCCAGGCTGCCGCCGCTGCCCGAGTGTCCCTGGAGCCGGCGCGACGGCTCCCTCTCACCCTGGGGGAGGGGTGCGCAGTGGAGACGGCACTGGCCGGCCGACCGCCGCGGGAGTTGTCAACTTGACCCAAGTTGCGAAGAGGGTGGGAGAGTGGGGTGCGGGGCAGCAGAGCGCCGGGAAAGGGCGACCCGTTCGGCGCAGGCGAGCGCTGCCCAACGGCTTGCAGCTGACCCCGCGGTCTCGTGTCCCCTAACCCTGCACTCCCCGCGGCTGTCACTTGGGCACCTGGCTCTGCAGCGGAGCGCCACTTGCAAGTCGGAGCGCTCCCGGCCGGCTCTAAGCGGGCTCCACGCTCCGCTCTATATAACCCGCGACCGGGAAGAGCCGGCGGCGGCATCGACATCGGCCCTCCCTCTGCTCGGCCCTCCCCGCCCCCGGGCGCACCCCGCCCCCGGCCCAGCCCCCAGCCCGCCAGCCGTCCTCGGAGCCGCGCGGGGCAGCCCCCTTTCACATGGCTGTGGCCGCAGCCTCCAGCCCCCGTCGCACCTCAGTTCGCTGCTCACGTCCCCTGCCGTGGGGTGTTCCGGCCTCCGCCTGCCGATCTCTGCGGTCGGCAGAGGCCCGGTCATCCTTCTGCGGCCGTCTGGTCCTCGCTAGTTCCCGACTCGCCACTTTCTTTAGCCAAGGCACTTCGACCCGCGCTGCCTGCGATCAGGCTCTGCGGAAGACAGCCCTGGAGGCTGATAGAACCACGATGAGGACCTCGGTAGCGCGGCAAAGGGGGTGCCAGAGTCTGCGACTACGGTTGGCAGAGAACCGGGAAAGCAGCCAAAAGTGACTTCGAATTGCAGCTATCCATTTGGAACGGGGCCCAAAAGGCTTTCATGTTCTTGGCTGGAACTGCCACCACGGTGGTTTCCTACAGGCTGGGTGAGGCGTTGCCCTCCCGCGGGGAGGGCGGTGGAGTGGTGCATGCCGGGATTTGTAGTTTTTACCCATGAGGCGTGTCGCCTGCGCACTTTATCGGGAAGAAACGCGAGCCTAAGCCAGTCAGTGCAGCCTGGGAATTAGGACCCCGAGTCGTTAAGGCGTGAACTCTCTTTTTCTTGAATTGATTAAAACGTCTAATTAAATGCACATATTTTTCTCATACGAATTTTACCCGAAAGTTACTGGAAGAGGATAAACCAGGCAATTCTTAATTTTGCGTTTGTCGGGCGAGTTTTCAGTTCTGGATTCTTTTCTGGCTTATCCTCGGACACCTATGAGTCGTGGGGCTTCACCGTCACTGTCTTTAAGTGGGCAGTGCGCATGCGTCGGCTTCCTCTTTTTCCGGCTGGAACCATGGAGGGTGTTGAGTAAGTTTTTTCGTGTCTTTTCGAGAATCCTTTTCCATCGTCGGAAGCAAAGACCTTTTGCCTCACTTTCTCCCTATCTGGCTGTGGCTTGCACCTTTGCCCACTCGTCTTTGTGTTTATGACGTTTCTCTGTCGCCAGTGGGGGGCACAAGCTAGTTCGAAGTGCAGGCGGCCTTCGGGCGGAGGTTTTGGGGAGTCTGGGAACGAGACGTGAGGGTGGAATATGTGTGAACATGGCCTGTTGAGTTGGTGGTTCAGTCCTCTGTGTAGCGTCTTTAGAGGGAGGTGAAGAATCAAAGCTCGTTCTTGTCTGCAGGAGTCCTTGTCGTCTGGCCTTTGCTTTCAACATGTGGAGCTTGAGACTTGAGCCACGGTGGTAGTTATACTTAAGAATCATAGTTTTTTTTTTTCCTTTAAAATCTGAGCGTCAGAGTACCTTTTGTTAACTTGTGGGTTGTTAGTGGTCGGAGACTGGGATTAGTGCCCGGATGGATGTGAGTTTATTGTTTGGTCCTTTTTGTGATGACTTTTAAGTAAAATGGCCCGAGTTAAAGGTGAAAGGTATTGGCAAGGAGGGAACATAAAATCTATGTCCTGCGTGGTAGCACGCCGGAATGACTAGATATACTGGTGGTTACAGCCAATGATAGTCGTTGTTTTAAACAACAAAATACTGAGTACAGAACTGTATTAATCCAGCGCTCTGAGGTTTTTGAGCTGTTGATAACATCTTCTGTTTGCTAACAATAGAGAGAAGAAAAAGAAGGTTCCTGCTGTGCCAGAAACCCTTAAGAAAAAGCGAAAGAATTTCGCAGAGCTGAAGATCAAGCGTCTGAGAAAGAAGTGTGCCCAAAAGATGCTTCGAAAGGCAAGGAGGAAGCTTGTCTATGAAAAAGCTAAGCATTATCATAAAGAATATAGGCAGATGTACAGAACTGAGATTCGGATGGCTAGGATGGCAAGAAAAGCTGGCAACTTCTATGTACCTGCAGAACCAAAACTGGCATTTGTCATCAGGATCAGAGGTGTCAATGGTGTGAGTCCAAAGGTCCGAAAAGTGTCGCAGCTTCTTCGCCTTCGCCAGATCTTCAATGGAACTTTTGTTAAGCTCAACAAGGCTTCCATTAACATGCTGAGGATTGTAGAACCATATATTGCATGGGGGTACCCAAATCTGAAGTCAGTAAATGAGCTTATCTACAAGCGTGGTTATGGCAAAATCAGTAAGAAACGAATTGCATTGACTGATAACAGTTTGATTGCACGATCTCTTGGTAAATACGGCATCATCTGCATGGAGGATCTGATTCATGAGATCTA
>CAUYPK010047434.1:0-16951 GCA_963574355.1 Loris lydekkerianus | reverse complement strand
CAAAGTGGGCTGTGTGTTTGAGATGTGTTGACACACAAAAAAAATTAGGGATAAAAAATAACACAGTGTAGATAAAAAAAAAAAAAAAAAAAAAAAAAAAAAAAAAATGTTTTTAAGAAGCTAGAAGATTCCCATCAAAAGATGACAATCTCCAAATTGGAAAGGAAGATTAGTGGTCATTTGATTCAACTTTTCTGATGTATAAATCACTTCAGGAACATTACTGACAAATGTTATCTAGTCTCAATCTGAAACCCTCCAGTGATAGAAACTCAAATTGTCATTCCTTTTTGGTACAGGCATATTTAGAAAGGCAAGTAATCAGGATGGAAATAGCCATTTCAAAAATGTTCTAGGAGAAAGAGGCTTATGGGAAGTTCTTCACCACCTCCATAATTTAGTAAAACTCCCCTTTTGTCGGCGTGGATGTGCTGACAAGCAACCAGTTCAAAATGAGTTCTGGGGCCTCCCGGAAGGAAGGGCATCTGAAGCATTCAACATCTTCTTCTTGAGGTTCTCAATTTGGGGGATTTTAAAAAATGTGAATTCAAATGGTTTGGATCAAGATCTAAATGTAGACTATGCCAATAATACTTCAGAAATAAATTACCTTAATGGAAGCGCTAGCTCCTGCTTGATGGGGGGTGGGAACTAGGAATGGTTATCCAGGGGTTGGAAGGTATGAATTTTAGAACCTGCTTCTGATGAGGATTAGAATCAATAGGAAATAACTTCCCCCAATCTGAGTTAAGGAATTGAGTACATTATGAGATGTATCTGGCAATGGGGGTTGAGAGGCATGATGTAGGAAACACCATTTGGACACTGATTTGAAACATGTAAACTCTGGTTACATTTACATTAAGCCCTTTTCTGTATGTGAGTCCACAAATATCTGCATGTATAATAGCTGTCATTCAATAATTTGGTGGTGGATCCACCCTGTCTTCTCCTCCTGTTCATTCTAAACTTTCTCAGCTCTTCCTACAAGGACATACTTTCCAGTAAATAGTCTTCTCCTTCTTCTAGCAAAACATTACCTGAATATCCTTACTTCAGTAAATAAAATTATTACTTAAATATTGTTCTAGTGCTCAAGCCACACCTGTGAAAATATCTTGTGATCACGTGGAACATTTGGGATGTGATTGGAGAACATGCCATTTTATTTATATTCTGGCTTACATAATGAAGAAGATGCTGTTACTGCCCCACTGTATCCCTTGGCACTCACTTCTCCAGTTCACACCTAAGCTTTTCTTCTGCAAACACCTGCGACTTTTTTTTCCTTTTTATTTATTTATTTATTTTTTTAAATCATAGCTGTGTACATTAATGCAACCATGGGCACCATACACTGGTTTTATAGACCGTTTGACACATTTCATCACACTGATCAACATAGCCTTCCTGACATTTTCTTAGTTATTGTGTTAAGACATTTACATTCTACATTTACTAAGTTTCACATATACCCTTGTAAGATGCACTGCAGGTGTAATCCCACCAATCACCCTCCCTCCGCCCTCCTCCCCTCTTCCTCCTCTCCCTTTCACCCTTCCCCCTATTTTTGGGTTGTAACTGGGTTATAGCTTTCATGTGAAAGCCATAAATTAGTTTCATAGTAGGGCTGAGTACATTGGATACTTTTTCTTACATTCTTGAGATACTTTACTAAGAAGAATAAAGCCCAAGTGCCCATTGATCCACTAATGGATTAATAGATTGTGGTATATGTACACACATGGAATACTAAGCCTTAAAGAAAGATGGAGAATTTACCTCTTTCATGTTTACATGGATGTTGCTGGAACATATTCTTCTTAGTAAAGTATCACCTGCAACTTTTATCTAAGGGTTTTCCCTCTGCTCAGGTGTTATCAGGCCAGAAATATTAAAAAGTTACTAGCTCTGAGTGCAACCCTTGGCTGCTGCTGATGGGAATTGGGGGCTAAAAACTTCAGCTTCCCTCCCCCCACTGAGGGCTCAATTCATGGTTAGGTTTTGCAATCTCTTCCAAAATTCCCCAGCAGGATGGAGCCAAAGGTGTCTACCTGGGAATACTCTAGATAATGTCCCCCCTAATCTCATTTCCTTTTGTGCCTCACTTTCCTAAAAGCACTTCCTGAGATGCTTCCAAATTAAACAATATGCAATGAAATACTTGTTTTAGAGCTTTTTTCTCGGGGAGCCCAAACTAACATAATTATAGTAGCACCTGAAAAAATCAGGGAGTAGGGATATTTATCAGTAACACCCTTGTAACCAGAAGGGATTATGTGTTGTGTGTTTATACTTATTTGAAGTTGTATATAGATTTTGGCTAACTATCATTTGAAATGATAATGCTTTATGAAGATTTAATTTGCATTTTGATTTCTTTTAGCTATGGATAACTAAGAGTCAGAATTCATTTAGCAAATATTTATTTAGTGCTTTGTATGTGCTAGGAGGAGAGGGACTTGCACAAGTATTAATCTGACATTAGTTTTTCCCTCAAGGTAATCATGATATAGCAGGGAGACAAGAAATTTCAATGCAAAATAAAGATATATACCAAATACCTCAAGAGCATAGGGAAAAACATTTAGTTTTGTCAGGGGAGATTGTTTTGGGACTTAAAGTAAGACTAGAGATTAGCTGACTACATCATGGAGGAGTGAACATTCATTCCAAACAGAAGGAATAACTTCTTAGGGAGAAGTAGGCATGGAAGAATGTGATATGTTTGTGGTATAGAAAATAATTCATTATAGCCAGAGAGTATAAAAAGGGTAGGTGTCATTTGCTGGGGAAGCATAGACATACTTTGGTTGATACAGAATAATTTTTTTCTAAGGTCTCTGGTTGATGTCTGTAATCAAAGAGGAAAGATGAAAGGATAAGAAAGAAGAAGATTAGATTTTAACACACTATGGGATGGCTTGAAAATATGAACAACCCTATGTGATACTCAGAAGGTTGAGGTGAGCAAAGATAATAATGAAGAAAGTAGAGTAAGTTGCATTAGATGATTAAGAAAGTTGATATATACAAAGTAGAAAAGCAGCTCACATCAGTTTTAAGCAAAAGTTACTTGTCTTACTTTGACAATTTCAATTCTTCTTCCGGTCATAACTGCATTTCACTCCATATAACAGAACCTCAAACAAATAGGAGGTTTATTTTACTCAAATAACAAAGATTCTGGAGGCATTTAGATTAAGCCCAGCAAATGTGCTCAAGGAATCAGGCTTCCAACTTCCTGTTTATCATCCTAGTGTATAACCTATGGTCACAAGATGGCCACCACACTTCCGTTCATCACATTTGCGCGGAAAGCAAGAACAAAGGAGAAAAGAGACAAGTAAGTAGGAACATACAAGATTAGTATGGTTAATATTTTATTTATACTGAGTAGTTTTTCTGGATTTTCCACCAGGTAGCCTTTTATTTCTTTATCATTGACTATAACTGTGACTATCCTTATTTCAAGGAAACCTAAGAAATTGAGATTTTTAGCTGGGGACATTGCTGCCACCATATGAACTGAAGTTCCATTACATAGAAAGATTGGAAAAAAACTACTGGAAGGCAACCAGCCATGTCTATCAAAACTTTTTAAAAGAATTTTATTAGACCAGACTGAAGATGTATTAAAAAGAGCTGACATGAATAAATTCTTCACAAATATTTGTTTATGAATAAATATCTGAAAATAAAGATTAGAAAGAAATATTAAAGCTTTGTCTAAAATTATGCTTTTGTTGATCTTCTATAGAGCCTCAAAATTAGTGTTTCTAAATTTTAGTAATTCACCAAATGACGGTCCTGTTTAGCCAGAATTGAGAACCCTTATTTAATGGAGGAATTTGGGGATTATTTATCTGAGATCTTCCTTGCCTTTCACTTCTGCTATCTCTACTATGTGTCAGCCAGCTGAGTTCCCACCAAGGTTTGATGTGGGACCTACAAAGTCTTGTTTTGACTTCTTGTTTCCACAGAAGTATTTGTTTTTATTCGACTGTATTTAAGTATTACAGTGTCACAGTAACTTAAAGAAGTTTTTCAATTCATGCATAATCAGAGAATGTAAAATATTCTGCAAAAATGTTATTAAGAGGTATCCAAACCAAATAATTTTTGAACAAATAAGGGCATTATCCATATTAAATCATTAAATTATATATTTATCCAGTCAATATTCACTAAATTGATGTGTTTGACATCTTGGATAAATCATCAGGGAATTATGTCAAGCAGAAAAAGCCAACCCTCAAGGATTTCATTTATAGTATATTTTTGAAATGAGAAGATTTACTGGTGGATGATTGTCAAGGATTAGCAAATGGGATTGGGGAGGAAGGAGATAGTGTGACTATGTAAAGGGCAGTATGAAGGATCTTTGTGGTGTTGGAACTGTTCAGTATCTAAACCAAGTTGGTAGATTCACAAATCTACATAGTGACAAATTTGTATAGTCCTTAATACATTGACACACACCCCTCCACAGACATTCTTCCTTTCCATTAGAGTCCAAGTCAAACTCCTTATATTTGAAGAAGATCAGTGGATTGTATCAAATGTCAGTGTCTTGATTGTGATATTGTACCATAATTTTGCACAATGTTAGCACTGGGGGAAACTTGCTGAGGGATCTCTCTGTATTGTTTTTTACAATTAAGTGCAAATCTACAATTCTTTCAATGAATATTTTAATTAAACAATTCTGGGAGAACACGTTGGGAAGAAAGAATATAAAAGGTAAATTATTGAAAAGTCTTTCGGAGGGATGAAGAGCACAAAAGATTAGAAAGTAGAGGACAGATGAATGCAGGGTAGGAAAGGACTTTGAGCAAAAAAGGAACCACTGAAACTCTTTGAAAATGAGAATGCCACATGAGACTAGATGCTTAATAATCCCAATGGGTCTCTGAACCTCTGTGATTGCATGTGTGGAAGAACAGTCATCTGAAGTGTGCTTAATATTATAGATTGCAGCAGAGTCAGAGACCACTTCAGAAGTTAGTAATTTTGTTTAAAAACAGGATATGCTTTGGAAGTGCCTACAGGAATAAAAAGGAATAATTGTTATCAAAGCTACAAAAGAATTAGCAAGGCTTGGTATGGGGCTTTATTGACTATGGAATCTAGACATTAAATTTTAAATCCTCAACTCTAAAACAACAATGTTAACAAAAATAAAGAATTTGAAAAAGAAGCCAATTATGTAGCAAGATGGTGGATTCAGTTTAGGAATGCTTAATGTGGTCAATAGCAGTTTCTCAGCCTTCAAACTGAAACCCAAGAATGTAACTTAATTTCCATATTATTCAACTTAATTTATCTCAAGATGATGACAAAAGACTAAGTCTTAGTCCACTAAATATAGACTCTATCCACCATCAACTCAAGATCTATTCAGTCAATGCAGAGTTAATCTTTCTCTTGGATTTCTTGAATTATATCTCAATTCTTGGCGTCAGGGGAGGCATAGGTTAGGACACCTGGTTCTTGGGTATCAACTGTCCATCCTGTATCTGCTGCTGACCTGTTGTTCTTGGTCTTCTCTCTAGAAGAGTACAGGACATGTTCAGATGCCCCTCCATCTGCTTATACCATGAACATGCTTTTGCTGCTACACTCTATGTTGTGTGAGGACCTCTGGGATCTTCCCTGGGCATCCCATAGGAAGACAGATTGAGCCATTATATTGAGCAAGCATACATGAAAGCTCATAATTATGAAGACATACTGTTTTCTTATTCACTTACTGGTAACAAAAGCTTCTCTAGTTAGTAAATGTTTCCTGGCCAGCGTAATCACCACAGTTTTAATCTGCATGTGGGGTTATGAATTTTCAACTTTTGCAGTTCTGGTCTGTGCTTCTCTGCTTCCCCACTGGCCTGTCTCCAGTACCACACCATGATGTCTGACCCCACCAAGGTCAGAGCAAGTGGACGAGGGAGAATGAAAAGAAACAAAGTGCTCACATGATTAATATTGTTAGTCTGGCTGGGGCTCACTTTGAAATTGAAATCTCAATTTGGGTCACAAGGTTGGGGATGGAACAGATTGTCTGGGCCACAGCACCTGTTTAGTGAGCTTCTCTCCTATGGTTCGTTCCCTGTAGAGGGAAAATCATCTTTATTTCGCCTGTTCTTTCACCTTTCCCAGCCCTAGGCATCCAATAATACCTCAAGTTTCTCTCTTATTGGAGTGTCTTTCTTAGAACTTAAAGCTATTCCAAGCCAGCCTCCTCTTGTTTTTAGCCAGTATAGGTGAGACAAATATTAGCCCCCCAACCCCCCCACCCACCCGTAACAAACTCTGGGAGGTTGGTTGTTCTCAACACAACTTTTATGTTTTGCTTTGCCGCCAGGGAAACAATCCCATCATAGTTTTTCCTCTTCATATTTTTCAGTCAGAGGCTACTCACCAGTCCAAACAGAGAATACTTATCTTTTTGATTTTTATTTATTTATTTTCTGAGACAGCGTCTCACTCTGTTGCTCTGAGTAAAGTGCTGTGTTATACCTCACAGCAACCTCAAACTCTTGAGCTTGAGCCATGCTCTTGCTTCCCCTTCTCCAGTAGCTGGGACTACAGGTGCCACATCACCTGCTAGTTTTTCTATTTTTAGTAGAAACAGAGGTCTCACCCTTGCTCAGGCTGGTCTCAACCTCCTGAGCTCAAGCAATACACCTGCCTTGGCCTCCCAGAGTGCTAGGATTACAGGCATAAGCTACTGTGCCTGTGGATAGTTAATCTGTGAGGAATCTCCTGAAGCCCCTTTCTACTGATTGGAGGAATGGAGGTTGAGGGGGAAGCACCTTCACCTCTTACCACTTGGAGAGCAGGAAAGATTCATAGGTCACTAACATTTCTCTCAGCATTCAAATCCTTAACATATTTTATACAACCTTCATAAGGGGGGTGAGGGTCATGTAATGACTTTCAGAACTCTTTCTTTATATACATCATAACCTTGCTTTTCATTTTGAATTATGGTATCCATTGAATTAGTGTCTCCATTGGCACTGACACCATTTTGATATACTGTTGCATAAGGCACAAATTCTCTGTGCTCTAAATTCCCCAAACTTTTTGAAGGTTTTCCTATCCACATCTTTCTAATATAGGTTGAAATCCCAAGCAGCCTCCAAACCACTGACAAAGCTGAGAAATGATAGATGGGAGAGAAGCAACAGAGAATGTGCCAGCCGGCTGAGCTGAATGTGGCATCAACTTTGGGCGGGAACCTCTCCATGTTATAGATGTCCCCAGAAGACCAAAGATTGATCAGACATTAGGAAATAACAACAAGAATAACAGATCTGCTATTGATTTTTTAGGACTCTTTTCAGGCATGAACTCCTCTCCACTTCCTCTCTGAAGCATTTCCCCTGTGGTGTGTGTAGGCAGTGTGAACAGAACACATCTTATAAATAGCTTTAAAAAAAAATAAAACAATGCAATTATGCCAGCAACTGCCTTAACAGATTGCCGAAAGATTATTTAAATACAATACATACAATTATATTCTATTTCATATGTCGGATTAATTTTAATCAGTTATATCAGAGGTCTACCATTTTAGAAAAGAGGGAACTGTGAAGTCACTTAATTCCATGTCCGGCACAAAGTCTTACTGCACCTCTTATTTGGCCTTTTCCCTCTGCTGGTGTGCTATCACTGCTGGGGAAGTTGTCATATCCCTGGCTCAAACCCTTTTGTGGATAGAGGGAATTCATTCATCAAATGAGTGATTGGCCCGGCTGCCTGTTGGGAACCTCTGTAGCCCTGGATTCTGCTTTTGTATTTCCTATAGGCAATTTGCTAATTGAAAGATTATCTGGCATCTGCTGACCTCATTTTGTACATTGTCAGTGGTATATTCTGATGTGCTACATACTCTCAAAAATATGACTAAAACTTCCACATTTATATAGCTCAGAAGTTATGGTATTCAATAACAGACTCTATCTCTGTAAAATCCTTGTATTAATAGCAGAAGCTTGTATTAATGGAAAATATTGAAACATAGACATGTCACCTTCAAAAATTTGCACACATTCCCATATCCCAGTTTTGAACTTTCATCGTGAAACTTTTTAATTTGTAGCAAGCAAACCTGCTCTTGTGTCTGCTTCAGATATTTCTTAAAACAAGAAATACATTTTTCTTTTAAGCCGACTATAAGGCAATCTCCAAGGTAGCTTCTAGGTCAGAGAGAGAGAGAGAGAACGAGAGAGACAGGATAGAGTGACCAGTGTGATGAGAGGATCAGAGAAGGACTTGAGAAAAGCTTTTCTGGTTATCCCCATATAATAAAGTTCCAATTGACCACATCAGCCTTTTCTCATCTGTGTTCTGTAGAATCCAGTTATTCCTCAAGTTATCTCTCCATGTGTTATAAGTATTTTCTGATAAAAGTATTCCATGATCAATTAATTTTTAATATTATTATTTTTTGAGACAGAGACTCTCTCTGTTGCCCTGTGTAGAGTGCAATGGCATCGTAACTCACAGCAACCTCAAACTCTTGGGCTTTAGCAGTCCTCTTGCTTTAGCCTGCAGAGTAGCTGGGACTACAGGCCTGCCCCACCAAGCCTGCCTAGTTTTTCTATTTTTAGCAGAGACAGGGTCTCTCTCTTGCTCAGGCTGGTCTTGAACTTCTGAGTTCAAATGATCCACTCTCCTCAACCTTCCAGAATAGCTAGGATTACAGGTGCGAGCCACTGTACTTGGTCAATGATTGACTAATTTAAAAATGTGCACACTATGTCCTCTCACAGAGGAACAATGTTCTTAGCCTACTGAAGGCCTTGAAAAGTGTTTAATGCAGTAGATGATTCAGAATTGTCCTTTACCCAGTCACAATTAATAAAACATAGAATATCATATAGGAACCCTGCCCTGTATTTTTAAAAAATATATATATACACCAATTGTGATGACTAGGTTAAATAGAAAACTTTGAATGTAACCTAATTAGCAAAAAATAAGAGTGGATTATTTAATACAACATTTACTAATACAATAAAATAACATTCACTTTTCAAAGCTACCGTTGGCTTAACTGAGTTTATTGTCTAATACAACTTGTAAGTCTTTTTGTTTGTTTGTTTCTTTTACGAGTTTTACTGTGTGGTTTCTGTTATAAAAATATAAGCAGAAAATGTGACACCCACTCTTGTTCAATTCCATTCTATTTGATTCATTTGATCCTTTGTCTCAGCCATAGACATAGACATTAAACCAAGGGTGAAAAACACATTTGCAATATGGTAATTTAATTGTATTATAAAAACTTTTCCATTTAATCTTTGTTGCCACACAATATTTATTATCTAAGTTTCCATAAAACATTTAAAGATGCCATACTTTTCTCATTAAATGAAAAGTTATGTCCCAGAATATTACCGTAATTAAGAACTCTACACTTGGCAATCACTCTCCTGAAAGATAAAATGTCAGGCTCTTAGACTTAATTTGAGGGAATGACAGAAATGGAACTAATAATATTGGTTTATTGAAAAACTGACTTTTACATTTTTAGAGTAGTACCAAACAGAAAATTCCAATCAACCCTAAATGCTATCTCAGAGCCACACGTTCTTAAAGCTAAAACAGAGCTGACACTTCTCATTTGAAAAGTGATATGGAAAATACAACATAAACCAGCAGGCGATACTCTGGTTTCTTCTCAGATTGTATAAAACCAGAAGGTAAAAATAAATTTGAATTACGTTTTTAAAAACTTAAAAAATATTCATAATAATTCATTTACATTTTTTGCCACATATTGATGTAGTAAGCAAAAAGATGAGGTGGGCTGGGAGTCTTTACATTTAAATACATTAGTTATTATACATAAATGTAGAATAACATTCCAAAAAGTTTAGAAAAATATTAGCAAATTATTTTCACATTAAAAACACTTTTAAAACTCTTAAGCATCTGAATTTATATAACTCTGATGGATTTTTAATGAAAAAATGTATTTTATTGTTATTTGATAGTTATCAGAACATTAAAATTCTCCCCAATATTCAAATTATCTTTAATGGTAAGAAAAGAAATATTGTTTCATTATTATTCGTTCAACTTTTTAAAGGTATTAATCAGTGTGAGTTTATAAACACATTCTATATAAATGAAATGAAATTTTAAAGAGATTGATAGGCTCCTTTTAACAATATTTTCTGGCTTAGTTTTCTGTATTTTTAAAAATGAACATTTTATGGTATAAAAAATCAAGTTATTTTGAACCCACAAGTATTTAAAGGTATATCTCTTTTGTATCAATAAAGCTTTGTTCTTAGGTAAATTTCTTATCTTAATAATGTTCAAAAGCCTCCAATACGAAAATGCATTGCATGCATATTAAACAGGAGTCTATTGTTACTGTGATCCAAAATAGGAACATAGAATTAAAAGACACTGGATTTAATGCACACTTGGCCAAAAAATGTGCAGAGTATTTGTTTCCTTTTCCTGTAATAACCAAAGTAATATTGTCATTAACAAAATCCTATTTTCAACCTATGTAGATAAATTTTATTTTAGAAGATATTCTTTGTTGGGAACTGCTAAGTAGGAATATGAACAGATTACCTTGTGGGAGATAAAAGAAAAGAAAGACTTAAAGGTAAAATAGAAAATTGGGACCATGGGGGAAATGAGTAGGATTATGGAAATTCTATTTTCGGGTCCTATGCATCTGAAATGGAAAAGACTATGGTAAACAGAAGGGGAATTGTTGGGTATGGGAACAGCAGTTATTGCCCCAAAGATTAGCTATAAATACCAGCAGCCGGTATGCAGATAGTACAGGAATTACACACTAGCCCATTCATTCGGTTTTGAACATGCAGGAAGTGAGAAGGAGATTGCTTCAAAATGACAACCATCTTTACATTTTTTAAAAAATGCATTTAACTGTTTGAAAAGAATTTCTACTCAATTTCTGTACTGTTGAATATCTGATATTTCATGTCTGGAAAATAGGCTCTGTGGGAAACAGAAGGTATTTCTATCTTAGTGATAGACAGAAGTGTGGGGAAATATGAAGGGAGGGATCTCATGTGTAACTTTTACTCTTTCCTTTAGAGTGATAAGAAATGAAGAGACAGGCAGTAATTTACAGGGCATCTTGGAATAATAAAACAAAATGTTCACTTTTTCCAAATTCCTCATGCTGCTCAGTAGAAAAACAAATTCTTTACTTCAATACCCTATCCAGAAGCGTCATCCTCAGGGACCTGCCATTTTTCAAAAGCACTTCTCAAGGTTTGTCAAAATTCTTATTGCATCCTTAAGCTTGCTCTTCGCTGTTCCATGAATAATTGATTAACAAGGGACCACGTTATGTCAGCTGTTCTCAATCCTGGCTGTATATTAGAATCTCCTGGGGACACTTTAGTACCTGTTGGACCCCACCTCCAGAGTTTCTGATTTGATCAGCCTGGCTTGAGGTTCAGGCAGGGGGACAATGGGAGTTTTATAAAGATCCCTGGTGACTATATTCTACAGCCAACTAGGGTTGAGAACCATTGACCTAAATGGTGTGTGTGTGTATTGGTGGGAGTAGTGGGGGCAGGAAGGAGAGAAAGAGAGAGAGAGATAGCAAACTTGAGAGATCACTTACTTGCCATGCTAAATGAATTGCTGAATCTTTAATTGATGAAATAGATTTATAAATATAAGGGGAATAATTTTCAGTGTAGGGAACAGATGATGGAAGCAACAAAAGAAGAAACCCCTTCTTTCTAGTATTGTTGTGCTCTGTCCTCCCTCTGCACAGTCTGCCGTTAGCTGTACCAGGAACCCACCTGCGCTTGGCGGCCTAACATCTAGAAAGAGCCAGGGCTACAGCGGAGGTGAGAAGTTTTCTTATGGTGAAGCTGTGGGAGGGATTCGTCCATCTCTAAGTTCTATGACTTTTAATATTATGCAGTTATAAACGTTTTAACTACTTTAAGTGGTTGCAACTTGGTTTTTTGGGAATTCATGGTTTCTGCCTCCTTTAAGGATCAGAGCTGCACCTTCAGTGTGTGCTTAAGTTTCAAATGACATCGGGGTGGCTGTCACCATTAATCGCTTGCTGAATATCTAATGTGAGAATGTGTTAGGCTGGAGCAGAAGTCGCTGAAGCTGACTATTGGTCCACATTAGAATTACAGAAATAGAAATCCTGAAGTAGAGGCTTAGGAATTTGCTTTAAATAAATACTCCCCAGGAATTCTAACCTTGGAATGAGAAGGTCTTTCTTATAACATCTGAGAAATTATGAAAGATAGACAAGTGTATTCAGAGTCACATTTATATTCACATAAGGCTCAGACATTTCTTCTCATAAGGAAAAACGCATGAAAAATAGGAAAAATATAAAGAGCAAGAACCCAAGGACAAAATGAGCCGGAAATATGAATAGGCAGCTCACATTAAATGATACACATATTAAATGGCCCTTAAACATGTGAAACTATGTTAAATGTCATTGATAATGAGGTCATTGTACATTAAAAATGCACTGAAATACCATTTATCGGAATGTTGAGAATTCCAGTCTGATAAAACACTATGTTAGTGGGAGTACGAACTGGTGCAATTCCATTCCATTCCCTTCCCTTCCCTTCCCTTCCCCTCCCTTTCCTTTCTTTTCTTTTTTGACAGAGTCGCACTTTATTATTTTTGGTAGAGTGCCATGGTATATTATAGCAACCTCAAACTCCTGGATTCAAGCTATCCTCTTGCCCTAGACTCCCAAGTAGCTGTCACAATGCCTGGCTATTGTTTTAGAGACAGGGTTGTCAGCCTTGCTCAGGCTGGTCTCCAACTCCTGAGCTCAGGCAATCCACCTGCCTCAGTCTCCCAGAGTGCCAGGAGCCACTGAGCCTGGCCAACTGGTGTGATTCTCATGAAAAATAACATGTACTATTAATTAATACGATAATTCTGTTTCTTCAGTAAATTTTAGACTTTCTTTAATGTTTTGAAACTTCATAATAATATATCTAGGTGAAGATTTTTCTTATCTTTCTCATTTCTCATTAAGGCTTTCAATCTTATCTTCCATCTTTCTTTAATTTAGCAAAATTTATCTTGATTATTTCTTCTTTAGAACTAGAGCTTTTATAGTGATTTTTGGCACTTGTACTTTGGCACTCTGTATATTCTAGCTTTCTGTTTCTGTTTCCTTTTAAAAATTATTTTCTGCTAGATTCAAATAATTTAAAAATGCTTACCCAACCAATTTGACTATTGTTATATCTATACTATAACCTCCCCTAATCCAAGGACCTTGGGTTCCCCAAAAGTTTGTCAGAGGTTTTAGTGAGATTTGTTGATCTAAGTTTTCCTCTTTCTTCTGCATTGTTTCTGTCTGTTTTCCCACCGTGGTAGTTAAGAGGGAAAGAGCTAGCAGCTTGGACTAGTTCAGTATCTAGTCAGGATCTCAATCTTCTCTTTTAAAATTTGAACCAACACATGAAGCATATTTTTATAAATCTAGCTTCAAATTCCAGCTCTGTCCTTTACTGACTGTTGAGTTTGGCATAAGTTTTATTTATTTATTTTTATATAATTTTATTTTTATTTTATTTTTTGCAGTTTGGCCAGGGCCGGGTTTGAACCCACCACCTCTGGCATATGGGGCCAGTGCCCTACTCCTTGAGCCATAGGCGCCGCCCTTGGCATACGTTTTAAACTAAGCTTTCCTCATCAATCAAATAAAAATAATATTAGTTATTTTTCCTTTCTCACCTAGTGAGCAAAGAATAAATAATATATTCTATGTAGCAAAAATCAAAAGTAAGTTTGGTGGTGGTTATTGAAACTAAAACTGAGACAAAGAAGACTATTAACAAAAAGCTTATCTAAATATATTCCCATAAGGATGTCTTGATAATCTGAAAAAGCTCACATGGTACTGAACAGTCCCTCTCATGTACTGTTAAAGTGAGTAAAGTGAATGAGTCAGCCATTCACTGTTCTTCTCTCATCATTCATGCATATCATAAGGCCAGACTGGAGCAGTGGTAAGATCATAAATAGTCAAGATTCTCTTCATGCTCCAACATGGTTGCACAGTGCTGTGTATGGATAATGAGTGTGGCTAAAATGACTGAATGAGCTGGCAGTGGCCTTGATGACTGTAGACACGGCCACTTAAATGTCCATATTTAACTAGCCAGATGTAGGGCCAATGGATGTCAGACAGATTGCTTTGACAGGCCCGTCATCTGATCTACATCTGGGATCATAAGCAAATGGCAGGAAGTGCAGCATCAGTAATGTCTTTTAGAGAAATATCATAACATACCAATTACACAGAAAGCACTTGGGTCCTGGAGTATGTGCTTACCTGTGGAGAGGCCACCAGTCTATGTCCCAGAAGACCACCTTGGTGGCTGATATTCATTTCTGAAGTCTAGATCTGTTCTCAGCCTTGCAGCCTCAGAAATTTAGCTTTCTTTCTTTTCTTTCTTTCATTTTTTCTTTCTCTTTTTTAGCATTTCTGTACACATCTCCAGAGTGAACCTATATAGATTTTAACAGTCATGTATAAAACATAAATATTAATTTATGGAGAGAAATAACTAATAAAAGGACATTGTTTTCTTAGGGGAAGGACTACATGGAAAGCTAAATAATAGTTAAAAGACTGATTAATGAACGCAGGTAGAATCAGATCAAAGAAAGCTACCCAGGAGAGCTGAAAATTCAACAGAGTCAGAGGCAGGTAGCCTAATGCATTTAGCTTCACCAGATAGATGGTCTTGAGAATGAAACTGAAATGCTTGGGGTCCTTGGCTATGACCACTTCTGTTGGACAATGGCTAGATGGACACTGCCAATGTTAAACTGAGTGCCTCTGACTCTGGTTACTCTGCTTCAGAGGAAACTCTCAAAGGCAGATACGGTTTGTAGCAGGTCTCTTTCTAGGTGGATCACAAAAGGGCCAAGACCTAACCTGAGGGGGAAGGGAAAACAATTGGCTGATGACTCTTTCCCTGATTTACCAGGACTAATAATAAATGACATAAAAATTGTACAGAGTGAGCAATCGAACATCTATGTATGTCAGTCACTGTGTGCAAAGCATCCAGATATGGATACTAAAAACAAACATTAACCTTAACCTTAAGGAGCTCAGGATCTAAGTGGAGTGATAAATTATTTCAACAAAGCAATCAATAGAGGTAAACACAGAAAGAAATTGACTAGCAGTAATCTATAGTGGGAAGAATATTCTTAGTATATATGAATAGTGAATCCACTAAATGCCAAACCCCTCCTCTCTCCAACTGAAGCCATATTTGAGTTCCTTTGCCATCTTCTGAGTTTATCTTCTGCTAATTTTCAAGTTTAACAATATGGGAAAAGTACAGACTGTACTGGCTACACACATTAGCTGGGTGTGAATAAAGCAGGGTCTTTGTGGGGAATGAAGTCCGCCATTGTTCTCCCTCCCCCCCCCCCCCCCGCCACTCCTATTTGAGCTTAATCCATGCTCCAGTGGATGTACAGCTTGCCACCACATGATGCTTCGTGCCTCCTCGTCCAACTTTACCAACTCCTGTTTTGGGATCTAAATAACTGAGTTACTACAAATTTGATCTATAAAGAATCAGAGAAATCTATTCCTACTGAAAAAAGTGTCCTAGGCATTTTTTTAATTAGAGAAAAGTTCATAGTATTGCTGGACACTTTGGCATGATTTGTTTACTTGTTTTGTGAACAGAGGTGGCAGAGTTGCTCCCCCAACCCTCATCCCCCACACTGGCTTTTGTGGGACTACTGCTAAGCCATGACCTGCTGCCTCAGAAAACTGCCCATTGAACTGACATCATGAGAATTTGCTGAGCCTGTTTTGTGGATGTCATCTAATTCTCAGTATAAGAGTTTGGGGGCAAGAAATCTAAATTTATTTAATAATGAACCCAAAATTACTAACATAAAGAACTGAGACAGCATTTCCTTGACATGACTTCCCCAGAAAGTAGTCTGATGCCAGGCCCTAGTCTTGCTTCTAGAGTCTACACTGGCTCATATAACCGCTATGAAGTACACACAGCCCTTCCCTCTATAGTTAGAATCAATTTTAAAATTCTTCCCTAGCTAAATGTTGTCATTTTTATGAAAGTTGTGTATCATATCTAAAACCCTGGAAAAGCAAGTAGAATTCTCAATCCCATGAAAAATAGCCAAAAATTTAGTGTGGGTACAATGAAAACTTCAGTGAGTTATTGTGAAAAACACCCTAGTCATGAATTTAAGATATATTATTATTAACATTATTATCTTATTGTAAATACTACTGCTGTATTATTAGTATATTATGAATATATTTAAAATGGTAACTCAAAATCCTTTCTGTAACAAAGCTGACTCTAATAACTACAGCTAATTTTTATTTATCAATTAAGAAGTAACAATTAATACTTTAATGCTTTACATATATTAGCTCATTTCTTTTTGACCTTTTATAAATGAGGAAATGGAAGAACAGGGCGATCAGGCAACAGGAAGAAATAAAGTGTATTCAAATTAAGAAAATTGCTTCCAACTATAGATGGGCCTACATGGTTTTTTACCCTACCTTCTTCCCCTGCTACCCTTATTTACCCTTCACCTTAGGGCCCTGTATCCTTAAAAAAGGTTAGAGGCAGTTAAATAACGTTGAGGTCCAATATCACCGGCTCATTAACCAAGAATCTAACTATTATTCTTCACCGCCCTCCATAGCACCAATGACGGGTAAGACTCCCAAAGCTGGGACAACCTAAGACAAGATATGGAGAGGTTACACGGTGGATTACATTCATAGTACCCAAAGACAGGTAAGATCACTCTGCGTTCAGTCAACCTAAGACAGGGACCAAACCATTGATGTTGTATCCCCATGACGGGTAAGACTGAAACTGCAAGAGCAGGCAACCTAAGACAGGGGCTATGTTTATCC
>CAUYPK010047433.1:0-39573 GCA_963574355.1 Loris lydekkerianus | reverse complement strand
TATGCAGCCTTAAAGAAAGATGGAGACTTTACCTCTTTCATGTTTACATGGATGGAGCTGGAACATATTCTTCTTAGTAAAGTATCTCAAGAATGGAAGAAAAAGTATCCAATGTATGCAGCCCTACTATGAAACTAATTTATAGCTTTTATATGAAAGCTATAACCCAGTTATAACCTAAGAATATGGGGAAGGAGGAGAGGGAGGGGAAGGAGGGGGGACGGTGGGTGGAGGGAGGGTGATTGGTGAGATTACATCTACGGTGCATCTTACAAGGGTACATGTGAAACTTAGTAAATGTAGAATATAAATGTCTTAACACAATAACTAAGAAAATGCCAGCAAGGCTATGTTAACCAGTGTGATGAAAATATGTCAAATGTTCTATAAAACCAGTGTATGGTGCCCCATTATGGCATTAATGTACACAGCTATGATTTAATTTAAAAAAAAAAAAAAGTGATCGCCTTGGAGGATAACAGTTCTAAGTTCTTACCTCATTTTGGGCCTGGCATATAACCTCAGGACTTTGGTTTTCTGATTTTTTAAAGAAAGGGATTGGAATAAACCATCTCTCAGGGCCCTCCTTGCATCTTAAAACCTACAATGTAAGAAACTTACAAAAAGAAGTCCTGAAATCCCTTTACCTCTCAGTGCTATGCTGGCTTTGAGTTTTCTGGAACACGTTCAACATGCATTCATTCAGTAAGACTTGAATCGGAAGTGCGTGTTTCCTGCCAAATCCTTTCCAGGCATCTGCTCAGGCTGTTTCTTCACCACGAGGGCCTTTTGGTCTCATTTTCTTTTGAGTCTTGAATTGCAGGTTTTCTCAGGAGAAGGGTCTTCTCCTCATCATAATACTTATCACAGTCCCTAGGTGAAGGGGTCAGGGGTGTTTCCTGAAGGGCAAAAAAAAAGATGTTGTTAATCAAATGAATGCTAGCATCACCATGCCACCAGTGGGACAGTTAAAGAAAATGGTGAAAGCACGCTTGTCATTGGGGAATGCAAGACCATTGCGAAGTGAGTATTTGAAATCTGAGAATGTTGTGGAAATACAACAACATAACTTTGGTGTGCAACAGAGCACGCCTAACAAGTGCACACATTCGTTATAAGTTTAAGGTGCATGGTATGATGTGTGTAAGGGAAGATTTGGGAGGTGTCACAGAGCAGCAAATCCTGGTTCTTCTGCTGTGGTATTGGAACACTTTATGTGCTCACTAGAGAAGTCTACCAAACAAAGTGGACATGAGACTGAAGTGACACAGTTTTAAAACAGCAAAATGGAAAGTTTTCATCCCAAGATTATTATATGACCCAAGACATAAGAGCTCACCTTGATGAGAAAATGGACAGGCTGAAGAGGTGTAGGTGAGATTCTCCCACATTCTTAATCCTTGATTTCTATATAAGGTTGACCTTAAATGATGTGGTACATAGTAGAAAACCGGCTACACTGGTGGTACTTTGGAGAGAATTTGAAATGGCATACGCAGTGATGTAAGTGGGCACTTAGGTCAGCATTGCTCAAGCAGCAGTTCAGAAGTGTCTAAACACTGATAGTAATCACTTTGATCACCTTTTATAATTGCAGAAGTCAAATATGACTTGTATTCATCTTTTTTTATTGGTAATACATTGAGTATTATAATTTTAATACATTTTTCCTTTCTTAAAATGTGATACCTTTTTTGGCACCCTCTGTATATACATATGCCTATATAAATTGAATAATTATGTATCTACATGAGGAACTATAATGTGAAAGAGATTATTATTTACTAAATTGCAATGTAAATTGCATCCATTTAGTATGGATTTTTAATGTCCGATAAGCATTGTTATTTAAAACTGAAAAAGTCTTAAATAGCCAATGCAATTGTATGAAATAAAAAACAAATCTGGAGGCATCACATTACCAGACTTTAGGTTATACTCTAACTCACAGTGGTTTAAAAAAACATGGTATTGGCATAAAAATAGAGATATAGATCTATGGAACAGAATGGAGAATGTAGACATGAAACCAGCCTCATATCATCATCTGATCTTTGATAAAGCAAACAAAGCACACATTGGGGAAAATTATCTCCATTTAACAAACGGTGCTGGGAAAACTAGTTAGTCACATGTAAAAGACTGAAACTGGACACATACCTCTCACCATTTACACAAATTAACTCATGCTGGATAAAAGATTTAGTACTAAGATACAAAATGATAAAAACCGCAGTAGAAATTTTAGAAAAAAACCCTTTACAATATTGACCTTGGAAAATAATTTATGAAGAAGACACCATTGGCAATTGCAGCATCTACAAAAATAAATAAATGGAAGCCAATCAAGATAAAAAGCTTCTGCACAGTTAAGGACACAATCAACAAAGCAAATAGACAACCCTCAGAATGGAAGAAGATATTTGTATATTATGAATCTGACAAAGGGCGAATAACCAGAATCTACAAAGAACTCAAACAAATTAACAAGAGCAAACTACCCCATTAATCAATGGGCAAGAGACATGAACCAAATCTTTCCCCCAAGAGGACATGAAAAAATTCTCATCACAGGACGGTTCCTGTGGCTCAGTGGGTAAGGCGCAGGCCCCATATACTGAGGGTGGAAAGTTCCAACCCAGCCCTGGCCAAACCGCAACAACAACAACAAAAAGGTTAGCTGGGCATTGTGGTGGGTGCCTATAGTCCCAGCTACTTGGGAGGCTGAGGCAAGAGAATCGCCTAAGCCCAAGAGCTGGAGGTTGCTGTGAGCTGTGATGCCACAGTACTCTACTGAGGGCAACAAAGTGAGACTGTCTAAAAAAAAAAAAAGATCACCCCCTAATAACCACTTTGAGATATCACCTAGCCCCTGTGAGAATTGCCCACATCACAAGGTCCCAAAGCTACAGATGCTGGCAGAAGTGTGGAGAGAGGGGAACACTTAGGCAAACTAAGTTTGCATACTAGTGGGATTGAAAACTAATACAGCCCTTTTGGAAAAAAGTAAGAAGAATCCTCAAAGAGCTAAAAGTAGATCTTCCATTTGGTCCTGTAATCACATTACTAGGTATCTAGCCAGAAAGTAAAAAAGTCATTTTATCTTAAGAATGTTTGCACTCCAATATTTACAGCAGCTCAATTCACAATTGCAAAGATATAGAGACAAACCAAGTGCCATCAACCCATGAAAGAATTAATAAACTGTGGCATGTGTATACCATGGAATATTATTCAGCCATACACAAGATGGAGTTCTTGTATCTTTTGCATTTACTTGGATGGATGTGGAAAACATTCTCTTAAGTAAATTATCTAAAAAGTGGAAAAACAAGCATCTCATGTACTCTATACTATTTGAAACTAATGAACAACTACAGGCCTACATGAGGGAAAAACACAATTAAATTCAGGAGGGTGGGAGGGGAGAAAGAGGTTTGGCAAGTCCACATCTATCAGGTACAATGTAGGGGTATAGGGCACACCTTCCGGGTGAAGGACTCAACTGCAACTCAGGCTTTACCTTACAAATTTAAACAATGTAATCTAATTTTATGTACCTTCATCTTAATCCAAATTTTTGAAAAAAATGTTTCAATTAATAAACCCAGAATAACCTAAAATTATACAGAAGAATTTGATTGCATTATTTCCCCCCTGGAGCAGAGGGGCATTAAGGGAGAAGCAGACCTCACCCTGCTGTGTGAGGTGGGACAGTGCTTCCCTGAAAGGGAACAAATGTTCCACTGTTAGTCAACTTGGGGCATAAAAACAGGCTTCCAGAGAGAAGGGGTGGATGGCATTTCTACTCTTGGTGGGAGGTGGGTCCCTGTTACATTGCAACAAAGGTGAAGATGGTGAAGGAAAACACAGCTAGTAGGAAATGCCTCATCCCATTGAAGAGTAATAGCAGAGACATGATATGTGAAATTCATCTTTAAGATTTAGTTTCCCACATTAGTAGCAGACACTATTGGTTGTATGCCTACTCTCCATTCCCCCCTTGTAACCTTGCTAAAATTGAACTGCAATTTTATTAAGATAGCTACCCTTATCCATCTGCTCAACTTCTTGGGAAGTTAATCCCACCCTTGAACAAGTTGTTGGAGCCATTGATGAGAATAGGCAGATTATACAATTTTGGCCATTGGCATGCTCAGCTAGCAGGGAGACGTGTATGAAAGAGTCCCTGGTCCATTGAATGCAACACATGGGAGGAAACTAGAACCATTCCTCTCCAGCTATTAGTGAGTATGGGTGGGATGGTTATACTACTCTAGTAATTCTGTGACCATGAAGGGTGCTAGCTTTGAGCCAGAAGCCAATTCAGATAGAAGAGTAGAAAGAAGGAACAATACTGTATTCTTAAGAATGACATTTATGTGACTAGATGACCATTCATTATCTCAAAAGCGAAACCATTCTGCCTTTGAACTTCTTACTGTTTAAGTGTTTGGAATAGGATTCCTATGATGTGCAGCCAAAAACATTCTAATTAACTTATTCAGAATTGTAATTCCTAAGCCACACACACACACAAAAGTTTTTTGTTTGTTTTTTTTTTTTTTGTTTTTTTTTTGCGAAAAGATGGTCTCATGTTGACAAGGCCTTTGGAAAATTAAGAAGGGCTGATGATCACAGAGGGATGAAGGGGCCTTTAGGAAGAGCCTGAAGAACACAAAGATAGAGTTATAAAAAGCAAGAAGTGCCATACAGGGAGGGCCAGAGCAGCAATCCATAGCAAATAGTGAAAAGTGACAGCAGGGACAGATTTGTGGGACGTGTAAACTAGCCCTAAGGGTCTTCAGAAATATGAGTGCAGGGGAATTTATTTAAGATATTGATTATGTTCAGACATGCACAATTGGGCCTTCAACTATGATCATCAGTTAACAATGAAAAAGGGAAGACTTTGGAACCATTTGGAAAATACTGGCTATAAGGAATACCACAGGACTGCTTGTCAGGAATATGAGAGATTCCTATGGGATTGCTTATATCTCTCTATTTCCTATAAAAATATTGCTCATCAAAATGACAAATTCAAATTGGCATATTCAGGCAAATGGAAAGGATGTCTCTCCTGACCACTCAAATGAGGTGGGTGACCATGCATGCATGGTGAATCAGAAGAGGGGAGAATGCAAAAGTTCTCACTCAGACAAAGGATTAAACGTTACAGTAGGATGGTCAAAACATGATTATTACCTTAAGTGCGTACTTTCAACTCTCCATTGGAGTGTGTACAAAATTAATAAGGAATAAGCAGTAATATTTAGATTAATAGTTGTACCCTTATTGAAAAAAGCTACCTCATTTAAATGGAGCCAAGAACATTTCTTTTGCCTTTTAAAATATTATAATTAAAGCAATAATTGATTGTATTTCGGATATTTTCTCCTCCATAGCTACATTCCACTGCGATTATAAAAATATAATATAATTTTTTCAAAGGTAATGGCTACCTGACAAAAGCATTTAAAAACCAACTATACTTTGGTTTCCCAGGCATGCCTGTGCATGTATGCATGTGTGTGTGTGTGTGTGTGTGCGTGTGTGTGTGTGTGAGAGAGAGAGAGAGAGAGAGAGAGAGAGAGAAATGACATGATAGTTCAGAAGAGAAACTCATCTCATAGTTGGTATCCAAAGCCCCTATTCCTACCTCTAGTGGCTACCTAGGTATACATATGCCAGTCTCACCTGAGTTTCAGTAACATGGGTTTGTCAGAGGTTCTTATGTGCTATCACTGAGAGCTGTTCACTGTATTAAGAACTGCCATTTTTACAGGAAGGGCAATAGTCCATTCCTGACTCCCAAGCAATGTAAAGAAATACCAAGTCCAAAGGGAAATTCATTCTCAAATACATTCACCAGCTAAGCACCAGATAGAACTTGGAGCTTTCAAAAGTGCTCTTAGTTTAAACCTTTCACAGCTTCAGGAACACAGACTTGGAAAAAATAGCAGAAAACAACACAAAGACAACAGGATCTCACACAAGTGAGGCATCAACATGGGTCATCTCATAGTTATTGATGAATATTTAGAGAAGAACACACACAACTTGATATTGAGGCTAATGAGAGAGGGTTTCAGAGCAAGTTTTAAATGCAAAAGGAAGAAACACCCAAACCTCATCCCCATAGTAGCTAATTCACTGTATATCAGAACACTGCTTGCATCTTATGCTCAGATTAAGACAAGTTATTCTATCTTTAAACCCTTTTGCTCTGTCTCACTGTTTACATATGCTTGGTGTGTTAATCAGACTATCAGCAAAGGTAAACAGAACAAAGTGGGGGGGGGGGCACATTCTATCCAAATTAAGACAAATCTGAGCTTTCTACAACAAACATATTTTCCAGTGGATGAACTTTTCACAGAGTAATTATTTTACTTCTTCCAAAGATTACTGATTATATCATACAAAAATCTGAGAGAGATGTTTTATCTTTCCCATCTATTATAGTTCTTGTACAAAATTATACATGTTACCAATTGTTGAAGGTCACACAGGATTTCAGTTAGGATGTGTTTGACTCCAAAGTTCAAGCTCAAGCTCTTAACCATCAATATATTTTATTGCACATACTTGATATTAATGGTTACATGCCGGCGGGGGTGTGTCAGAGACCATATGTACTTGTTGAAAGTAATTCTCACAAAGCATACTTTCCCCTTTTCTGTAACTTTTTATCAGAGCATTTAAAATGAAATTATGCACAAGTATGGCAAACATACAAGTTATCTATGCTCAAATGTAAGAACTCCCATATTTTGTATCAGGTTTTTTCAAAAATGTTCTTTTAGATTTAAAATTAGCACATTGCTAGTTCGAGTATTTGCAAAATTGAAAATCAATTTGTTGATATAGAGAAAAAATATCCCTAAAAATGCTTCGAGGACTTAAAGTTTATTCTAAATTTCTTTACTAAAATAATGATGTTCAAAATTCAGTGAAGTTTCTTTACTTTGTTTAGTTAGGAAACAGTTCCTGAGCCATAGTCAGAAACTATATTAGAAGTGCATATTCTCCAAATCAGTTCAACCATCAAACCAAGACTTAGAAATGTCCCATAGATTTGAAATCAATATGTTTATTTTCTCTATTCTCAAGTCAATTATCTAAAAGAGAAATTTTATTTTATGCTTACCAGAATGAAAATATGTTATGCACCTGTTGAAAGTAACACTCACAAAACACCATTTTAGATTTAAAAAAAAATTATACAGGAGCATTTAAAAAGAAATTGCAAACAAATATACAAACATACAATTTAAGTAAGCTCATACATAGGAATTGCTTTGTCTTACATCCGAAAACAATACTTTTAGGATAAAAACTAGCACGTCGCTAGTTCAAGTTTTTTGCAAAGTTGAAAGTCCATAAAATAAAACAATTTGGTGCCTCTAAAACAAGATCTAGGACCTAAAGTTTATTCTCAATTTATCTGTTAAAGTAATGCATTTCAAAGTACAATGAAGTTTCATTACATTGTTTACCTTGGAAACAGTTCTTGAACCATAGTGGTAAACTATATTAGACTGCATATTTCCCAAATATAGCCAACCATCAACCCAGGACATTTTCTACAACATCCAATAGATTTAGAAAATCAGTATGTTTACTATCTTTAAACTAAAGTCACGTACTAAAAGAGAAATTTTATTTTATGTTTATCTTTATCTTAAATTTACCATGATGAAAATAATAAAAATATAAATTGCACACTTCACAACCACTATTGGTAGATTGGACCTTATATAATAGGTTCAGGTATAATATTTCATTTTAGTGAAAGAGAAGGCATTTTCCCCCCACATTACAGATGAAAACTGAGACTCAAAAGGATACAAGGACTTGCCAAACATCACACAGGGTTTCATTCTGAATCTTGTTGACTCTAAAACTCAAGACCAACCTCTAAAATACTAATGTACTTTATTTCACATACTTAATATTAATGGGTAGTGCTTAGAGGGAGATCAAAAACTGCTATAGTATCTGACCCACCATTGGTATGCACTACTTGAAAGAAATTCTCCCCTAGTATACTTTTACTTATTTTTTCACTTTTCACTGGAGCATTAAAAATGAAATTGTACACAAGGATGAAAACACACAATTTACCCATATGCATAGATTAACTCCTATACTTTTACATGAGTTTTCTAGAAAAACATTCTTTGAGCTTCAAAATTTACATATTGCTAGCTCAAGTTACTTGCAAAGCTGAGATTTTATAAAAAACCAACTTGGTGATTTAGAGAATTATCCCTCAAAATGGTTCTGGGGTCTAAAGTTTATTCACATTTTATTTATTAAACTAATGTGGGTTGGTCTTCTATTAAGTTTATATATTTCCCTTAGGTTAGAAATAGCTCCTGAGCCATAAAGGAGATGATATTTAATGTTATTCTCCCAATATTTTCAAGCACCCACCAGATGTATTTCCGTAGACATTTCCCTTTGGCTCAGGAAATGTATATATTTACTTTCTTTACCCTTATGTCAAGTATCTAAAAAAGAAATTTTATATTATAATTCTATGCTGTTATGGTTACCATGATTTTATGTTTATCATGATTAAAATAATAGAAATATAAAGGGCATGCTTAATAAACACTACTGGAAGGTCACACAGCATATAGATTGGTTATTGCCCAGTATTTAATTTTAGCCATACAGTAGACATTTTTTTCCCCACTTTACAGATGAAAAAACTAAGACTCAAGGAATTCACTAATCTGTTGAAGATCACACTGGTGATCAGAGCCAAAATTTCAATCTGGATAAGTTGACTGGAAAGCTCAAGCATAAGGTGTTCTTTGCTTTTCTTTCTATTTTATAAATTTATTTATTTATTTGAGACAGTCTTACTCTGTCATTCTGTGTAGAGTCCCAAAGCATCAGAGCTCATAGGACTACAGCAGTGCACCATGTTGCCTGGCTAGTTTATTTATTTTTAATTTATTTATTTTATTTATGTTTTATTTACTTATTTTTATTTTGTTTTTATGTATTTATTTATTTTTGAGACACAGTCTTACTGTGTCATTCTGTGTAGAGTCCTGAGGCATCAGAGTTCATCTGCAGCTACAGAAGTACACATGTTGCCTGGCTAGTTTTTTCTATTTTTCATAGAGAAGCAGTCTTGCTTTTGCTCAGGCTGAATTCAAAGTCCCCAGCTCAAGCAATTAATTAGGCTTGGCCTTCAAGACTGCTAGGATTACAGGTGTGAGGCATTGTGCCCAGTCTTCAAGCTGAACCTCTTAACTGCTCATGTACTTTATTTCATGTACTTCATAGTAATGGCTATATACCAACAGTCTCTAACCCTCTCTGCTTTGTTATGCTTTGATTGAAATAATTCCTCTCATTATATACTTTGACTTATTTTCTTTAACTTTTTACTGGAGAATTCAAAAAGAAACTTTACACTTAGATGAATACACACAATTTATCACTACTCATAGATGAACACCTGTACTTTTACATCAGGTTCCTCAGAAAACATTCTCTGAGCTTCAAAATTTACACATTGCGAGCTCATGTTACTTACAGTATTAAAAGTCTATTTGAAAAAACCTACTTTGGTGATTTGAAGAAGAAATATTCCTCATAGGGCCTAAATTTCTAAACTTTTATTTATTTATTTCTGTAGGGCCTAAAATTTTCTCATTTTATTTATTAAAGAAATGTGTTTTAATCTTCAGTCTAGTTTATTTACTTACCTTGGGTTGGAAATAGTTCCTGAGTGCCAGAGGTAGATAATACTAGACCTGCATATACTCCCAACATTTCCAACCATCCACTCTGGATATTTGCATCAATGTTTCTCTTTGTTTTGGGAAATAAGAAGTTTATTTTCTTTATCCTTAAGTTGAGTGTCCAAAAAGGAAATTTTATATTATGATTATCATGGTTATAGGGTTACCATGATTTTATGTTTACCATGATGAAAATATTAAAAATATTGAATTCATACTTAATAATCACTATTGGTGGGTCAGACCCAATATAAATTGATTCAGATCTAATATTTCATTTTAGCCAAACAGTAGACCTTCCCCCCATCCCCCATTTCACAGATGAAACAACTAAGACACAAAGAGATGCATTAAGTTACTGAAGATCATATAGGATTTCAGTCTGGATCTGTTTGGCTCTAAATTTCAATTTCAAGCTCTTAACCTCCATTAGAATTTGTTTCTTGCACTCCATATTAATGCTTGAATGTCTACTTAGTGGTGTCAGTGATTTGTCTAATATAGTTTACCTCTATGGCTCAGGAACTGAGACAGGTCTCTGATCGCCCCCACTGCCATTTGTATAGAACTGCTGAAAGTAATTCTTCCAAAGTACACTTTTCCTTTTTTTTTTTTTTTTTTTTTAACTTTTTAATGGAATATTTAAAAAGAAATTGCACACTGTATACAAACACATAATTTATCTATGCTTATATATAGAAAGTCCTATGCCTTTACATCAGTTTTATTCTGGAAAAGTTTTTTCAGGTTTAAAATTGCTAGCTCAAGTTATTTGCAAACTTGAAAGTCCATAAAACAAAACAATTCGGTTATTTGGAGAAGAAATGTCCTTAGAAATGGTTCTAGGGCCAAAAGTTTATTCTCCACTTATTTATTAAAATAATGAGGCTTCAAACTACAATGAAGTTTCTTTGCTTTGTTTAGTTTGGAAACAGTTCCTGAGCCATAGAGGCAAACTATATTAGATCTGCAGATTCTCCAAATATATTCAAGCATCGACCAGGACACTTTCTTAGACATTTCCCATAGGTTTAGGAAGTCAGTATGTTTACTTTTTTTATGCTCAACTCACATAACTAAAAGAGAAATTTTATTTTAGGTTTACCATCCATCAAGATGTTAACAAGGTAAGTGTCAGTGAGATGGATCTCTGACTGTCACTGCAAGCCAGAACATGAGGATACATTGATATTTTTCAATACAGCCACTGCTTCCCTAGCGTTCCCTAACTACATTTCCATGATGAGAGTCATAAATCACTTGGAATAACAAGCTATATAGGATCTCAGGGATATGATGAATTCATCCTGATAGCACTATCTGCAATGTAGAAAACAATTGATAATGATCTAAAGAAAACCCTAATTAACTGCCATTTGCTGGAATGGGGTACATGAAGCAAAGATAAGAAATATTAACTGTGATACATGCTATATGACAGAATTGGACAGCTTTGAAAATAACATACAGTAACACACAAACTACAAATGGCTTAATATTATGTAGGGTCAAATAAATAAAAGTGTTAATAACATGCTCGACATATAAGCATGATATTATACAATGGCAATATGGAATAATCATAGCAGTTGCTGGTTCATAGATACCCACATAGTGGAGGTTTTTTCTTGTGACACAAATATAGCCTCTGGCTCTGTTCTTAGTTTAATGGACTTTTCTCCAATGCTTTTATGTTCTTTAAGATTCTTCAGGCTACATTATTTTTGAACCTTTAATTCAGTAGTTTAACCAATTAAATCATTTTCTTCCCACATAGTAATAGGACCAAGTGCCACATCAAAAGAACCATCAGAAAACAAAAAGACCACGTGGAAATAGGAGGACATGGAAATCAAATACAAGAAAGAAAACTTCGGCAAGATTGTGGCATCAGATCACATGGACAAAGAAGTGTGGCTTTGAGCTGCCCTATAGCTATATGCTTGGGGCTCTGAAAGTAAGAAGTCTCACAAGGCCAGTCTCGGACTCTCCTTTGCTCACTACTCTCTGGCCCTTCCTGCCTCTGCTGTTTGTTCAATACTCCAAGCTCCTTCCCTCCACGGAGACTCTGGGCTTGCTCTCCTCTGTCAGGGATCTCTCTGTTCCCTGGCTTCTTCTCTTCATCCAGCTTCAATCCCCACTGCAGATTCCTCTTTGTTCATTTGCTTAAAAGTAGCTCCACTCCTGCCTCTTTGACCTCTATCACAGCTTCTTCTTCTATGGCAGAAAGAACCATGTCTGTCTGGATTACTCATTTCTCAGCTTCTAGTACATTCTTTGCTGTAGTAGGGATTAAGCACAGCCTGGATCCTAAACTCTGAGATATAGGACTCCTCGTCTTTAAATCTTAGTGCCAGAACTTAGTAGCTATGTAACCCTGTGCAGGTACTCAATTTCCACATGTCTCGGGACCCTCATCTGTAAACCAGGGAGGACAGCAATGCCTACAAAGGACACTGTTGTAAAGACTAAATTAGATGTAATTTATACGTAAAGCTTTAGACAGGGTCGGACACATTGGAAGCCATCAATTAGCTTCTGTTGTTATGATAGCAAGAACAGAGATAATTCTGGAGTTAAATGAGTTAATTCATGATAATACATGTGAGATCAATAAGCCATCCTCTTCAACACTGGTCTTTATTTTACTATTAGCCAAAACAATATTGTCTTCCTTCTACTTCAAAATTCTCTGACTAAATGGAAAGAATAGGTACTGGTATTTAAGCAATGCCAATAAATACAATCAGTCACTTCCAATTTAAAAGCACTTGGAACAGCAGTATTGTTGTTCACTTGACATCTTGACAGTGCTTAAAAAGGAAAGAAAAAATGGATTAATGGATCTATTCTCTAAAAGCAACAAACATATTTAGTGGACAAACGTGTTACAGGCAGGGACAGTGTACATTTGGTGCCCACTTCTCAACAATTATCTCTTCATAAACCAATTCATTCTTCAATTGCATCTCGTCATGCAATTGAATGTTTCTGATGGGCCACAGAGCAGGGATAAAAGCCAGGAAGACCACCTGGCTGCAGAGATACCTGCTACTAAAGAGGCCCAGTTCCAAACCATTACAAGCTGGTGACTGTATGTATGATTTCTGCTATGTTGGCCAAGTTTTGTTAATCTTTTTAATTTTCACATATTTGGTTATTTATCCTTCCACTAATTAGGACTTAGACATAAAAGTATCTTCTAAGAGACATAAGGGAAGAAGATATGGGCAAGAGCCCATTAATAAAAATTATTTCAGCATGAAGAGTGGGAAGAATATACTCTATTATCACTGTAAGGTAACAGTTCTTAAATTTCACAGCATCACAAGCCACTGCTAGAGTTTAATTAAAGCAATGGATCTCTGAGGAAAATGTACTTATACATAAATGTTCACACATAATTTTAAGGCATCAAAGGATTACTCAAAGCCAATCCACAAGCCACAACACTCCAGGGTACAAAACTGGCTCCATAAAGACTTCAAATCACCCTCACTTCCTTTGCATATAATCATTTCCTCATCAGACAAATAAAAACAAATAAAATAAAATTAAGTTTTAAAAAAGGAAGGGCTAAAGTATCATGGTAGAATATTAGAGTTTAAACGATTTTTGCTTAATTATAATCTAAAGCTAAGAGTATTTGCTTTAATATATCATGCAATTTTTATTAATTAAATATAGATTGAAATAAGACAAACTTTTCCCTATATAATTTCTAAGTAGGTAACAATGTGTTAGGTTTTTTTCCTCAATAAATTAGATGAGGCAAGCTTTCTGCTATAAAATAACAGCAATATAAGGTAGAAGAAACTTTTTTTTTTTACAGTTTTGGCCGGGGCTGGGCTTGAACCCATCACTCCCCATATATAGGGCCAGTGTCGTACTCCTTAAGCCACATGCGCCACCAAAAGAAGAAACATTTTTTAACATTAGGTGCTGTGGAATTATTCACATGAAGAATTTTTATTTCCTACTTTCTTTTTCACTAAAAGTACTTTTTCTCATTCTCAACCAGTCTCATATGTGAAGTGCTTATCTTACCTACTGTCAAATTAAACATTACATCCTCTCTAGCTCAGACATGCTCAAATTAGGAGTTTTTTAAAATGCCTGAATTTAGTGTGAGAAACATTACTGGTAGGAATGAAAACTTTATAAAAGTCTTAAAATACAAAACATTTGGATATGGAATACAAAACATTTAAAACACACTTACATATTACCATGTTTGAAAGTATGAAGTTAATATAACTCCTGAAATAAATGTTGGGAATCATACTATTGAAACATACTCTTGCATATCTTCAGTTAGGTAGCTAACAAGAAAAAAGGTATTAACAATATTCAAATGCAGAAAGCAAATTGTTAGGAGAGATCATTATTCCTTTATTCCTTGTTTACACCAACAAACAGAACAGACAGTAATTGAGTTGTAACAAATCTCTGAGGTGGTATTGGTGGAAAAATCCAGACTTGGCAATGAAAATCTAGTTTCCCTTTGATTACATTATCCCAATCAAGGAGAGAACTTTCACATCCCTTCACAGAGAGGTTAAGAGCTTCAAACAGACAACTTCAGATAATTGGGAGAAATATGTAGAAAATTGAAACACACAGTGAGGAAGAAGAGACATACACTGGCAAATAGCACTGTTCCCTAAAAATGCATGACATCTGACACCTTAGTCCACTGGCTCTACTTTCCAATTTTGTCACTGAAGAAACAGAGAATATTCCTAGTGTTAAATACACAAGCCTAAGCCAAGCTGAAAAAAGGCAAAACTGAATGGACTTTGGCCATGACTATGCTGTTCAGAGAAGGAAGAGGATAGAATGTTTAGTAGAAATTATTTTCATGAAAGTGTTCTTGCAGGCCAGCAAACCTCCCTTTTTCTTCTCTATTTTCTGGGTTCTTTCCTTTCTTTCAGGTCCACATAAGTAGGATGCAAACAGTGAAGTGAGACAGCTGGTTTATACTGGATCACAAGAGCTGTTTGTGTAGTTTTTAGAAATTTTGTAAGCTGGATACAGAGGGGCAAGATGGTTAACTAGTGGAAGCTTTCCCCAGAAATTCCTGTACAGGAGAAAAACTGGACTGAAGTGAAGTTGGAGAAGTTGAAATTGGGGAGTTGAACACAAGGACAAACTGCAAGGGTGAGAAAGAGAAAAGAAGAGAACAGAGATCAGGTATGGGGACATTAGATTAAAGGTGCATGGTGTCTCGGGCCCTATGCACCTTTAATCTAATGGCTCCATACCTGATCTCTGTTCTCTTCTTTTCTCACTCATTCTCACCAACTGTTTTTAAATTGCTCAGAAAACATTCCATAAAACAGTCAACAAAGTTAGCCGCTATTTTAAAGTATTTTTCCTCTTGACAATGCAGGCAAATATCAAAAAAATCAAATAAACTAAAAAAAAAAAAAAAAAAAAAAAGTGCATGGTGCTGAGGGGTAAAGGTGTCTCTGCCCCAACCAGAGGGCTTGTCATGGGCTTTCTGTGAGCAGAGAACAGAAGACCTCTCATCTCACCCCACAGTAGTGAGATGAGAGAGATGAATCCCAGTTCTCCTGCACTTAGGCATTTCCACCTCTGGGTCCCTATCCTGCCTGGCACAAAAGTGAGAAAATTTTCTCTCTGTAGCCTTGAGCCTGCAGCTCACCCCCCCACCCCCAGTGTCTAATAGACTTTCCCTGCAGAGGCCAGATTTCCAGCACCTGGGGGAGGTCAAGTGCCAGTCCACATGAAGTGCTAGCCTAGGCCATATTGCCCGAAGGGTCTGCACCTACCCCAAGCACCAGAAAGGTGAACTAACCCCTGACCTCAGAAGCAAAGATTCAAAGTCCACAGATAAATCCCTAACTGGACAAAGGAGGAAGGGGAGATGGGTTTTGTCCCCTCTCCCAGCATGTTTGGTGCCATCTCTGGAGTCCTCTACAATGTATGGTCTACTGAGCTGAGTGAGCCCCGCCCCCCACTGCAAGAGAACATTGTAGCTTGGCTGCACTGATTTTGGCATGGTGTGGTCCTCTTAGGTCTCCCTCCTACTAGGGGTCCCATCTCCTGCCCTCTGGAGTGGCCTCACCTGGTGTCTGTAGTTGGCATCCCCTGGCTTCCCTCCTACCAACTTGGATGGATAAGCCTAGCCCCCTGGCAAGGTCTGGGGAGCAGATCATGGGAGGCAGATCCGCTCCTCCAGGTATTGGACACAGCCACATTGCATCCAGTCCGTAGCCAGAACACTAGGAAATTATAACTTTTTAAAATCTGTTTGCCAAAGGGCTATTACAAGTGAGTAGAACATGGAGAAGGCAGAATCTCATAAATTGAAGACAAAGCATTTGAATAACCAGTCATTCTCAGAGGCAGAAAAAAGATAATAAAAACAGAGCTTTCTTCGAGAGAGATAAGGAACTACTCCAAAATATTGAACATTCCAATTATAGGGATTCTAGAAGGAAAAGAAGAGAGTCCAAATGGCACTTTCAGACATCATTCTGGGAATTTCCTAAGAATTACAAGAGACCCAGAAATCCAGATACTAGAAAGTTTTAGAACCTCAACATGACTCAATTCAAACAAAGCACCTCTTCCAGGCGTCCTCGAACTTTTTATTTATTATTTATTTATTTATTTATTTATTTATTTATTTATTTAATTGTTGGGGATTCATCGAGGGTACAATAAGCCAGGTTACACTTAAACAGGGGGCCAATTCACTGTCCCTCAGACCATTGGAGGGCCATACTATAGTTTAAAAAAAGAACACCAAACTATGAACAAATTCCTATGCACACTGCACATATCTTATTTTGAAGCAAAAAAAAAAAACAAACCAAAATGGGAACAAATACAATCACACCACCTCATGTGGCCTGCAGGCTGCAGTTTGAGGACCCCTGTTAGACACGTGGTAATTAACCTGGCCAAAGTCAGGATGAAAGAGAAAATTCTTCAGCCAGGTATAAGCAAAGTGTCACCTACAAAGGGAAAAGAGATCTGGGTGATTGTGGGCCTTTTAGCTGAAACTTTTCAAACCAGGCAGTGATGGTCATCTGTCTTTAACCTTCATAAAGAAAACAATTTTCAGCTCAGTATTCTGTATCCTGCTAAACTAAATCTCATTTTTGACAAAAAACTAAAACATTTTATTGACACGTAAACATTGAGGAAATTTGCCACAAGACCACCTCTACAGGAAGCACTCAGACCCATTCTTCATACTGACCAGCATGAAGGACCACCAGCAAAGTAAATAATCCAGAAGTTAATGGATAAAATGTAGCTTCCACCATGGTGCAAGAGATGAAAGTAATCAACAGACTTCCATGAAAACAAGATGATCAGAACTCCACCATACCTATCAATACTGTTAATAAATATCAGTGACTCGAATTCCCAATTGAAGAGGCACAGGCTGGCTGACTGGATGTACGCGGGCCAAATAAATATATACCGTGTTCAGGAAACACATGTAACCTCTAAGGATAAACAAGACTCAGAGTGAAGGAATGAAAAACAATATTGGAGGCAAGTGGAAATCAGAAGGAACCAGGGGCTGTAATCTTATTTGCAAATACAATAGGATTTAAATCAATGACAGTGAGAAAAGACAAAGATGGGCACTATATACTGGTCAAGGGAATGATACAAGAGATTTTAATCCTGAACATCTGTGTACCCAATAAATTGCTCCAAAATATATAAAATGTATAACTGATCTCAACAATTTGATATCTTGCAACTCTATAATAGCTGGAGATTTCAACACCCTTCTGACATATGAGACAGATCCTCCAAGCAGAAATTTAACAAATAAACAATGGACTTAAAATGACTTAGAACAAATGGGGTGAACAGACATACAGAACATTTCATTCTAATAAAACTAAATACACATTCTTCTCATTAGCCCATGTATCATCCTCCATATCTTAGGGCACATATCAAATCTCAAAAAATTTAAAAGAATACAAATTTTTCCTTGAATCTTCTTGGACCATCACAGAATAAAAGTAGAACTCAACTTCAACAGAAATCTTTATACCCACATAAAGTCATGGAAACTAAAGAACCGAATGATGAATGACAACTGAGCCAAGAAGGAGATAGAGAAGGAAAGCATTACCTTTCTTGAACACAATGACAAAGAATCCATAAGCTGTCAAAAACTGTGGGATACTGCAAAGGCAGCATTAAGGGGGAATTTTATAACATTATATGCCTTCATCCAGAAAACAAAAAGAGAGCAAGCCAACAGCCTAATGGAACATCTCAAGGTGCTAGAAAAGGAAGAGCTATCTGATCCCAAACTTAGCAGAAGAAAAGAAATAACCTAAATTAGGGCAGAGTTAAATAAAACTGATAATAGAAGACTCATTTGAAAGATCAACAAAGCAAAAAGTAGGCTCTTTGAAAAGATTAATAAAATTGATAACCCTTGGGCAGACTAACCAAAAAAGGAAAAATAAGATCTCTAATAACATCATTCAGAAACAAAATAAGGGTAAATAACACTAGATCTCACAGAAATACAAGAGATTATCTATAATTACTACACAAAACTCTATGTCTGGAAATTTGAAAATGTAAAGGAAATGGACTATCAGCTAAAGTAACACTACCTTCTTATACTCAACCAGGAAGAATTAGAAATTTTGAATAGAACAATATTAAGCACTGAAATTGCAACAAAATTTAAAATCTCTCTAAAAAAGGAAATTATTGGACAACAAGATTTTATACAAGAAGTCTACCAAACCTTCAAAGAGAAGCTGGTACTGGAGAACCTATGCCAAAACAGAGAAGGAAGAAATCCTCCTTGACACATTCTATAATTCAAATATCACCCTAATACCAAAGCTAGGAAAGGATACAACAAAACAGGAAGAATATAGGCCAATATTATGAATGAATATCTATGCAAAATTATTCAATAAAGTTCCATCAAATAGAAAGTAGCTGCACATCAAAAAAATTATACATTATGATCAAGTGGGATTTATTCTCAGGATACAAAGTTGGTTCAACATATATAAATCTATAAATGTAATTCACTACATAAATAAAAGCAAAACCAAAGAACATATGATCCTCTAAATAGATGCAGAAAAAGCATTCAACAAAATTCATCATTCTTTTCTGACAAGAACACTTAAGAAAACAGGCATAGATTGGGACTTTTTTGGGGGGATTTATTGAGGGTACAAAGAATGCAAAGAATTAGGTTATACTGATTGCATTTGTTATGTAGTCCCTATATATTTATGTCCCACACCCAAGATGCGTGCCATACACTGTGACCCCCCATCCCCTCTCCCTGTTCACTCATTGCTACTCCTTCATTCCCCTTCCCCCCACCTTGTATTAGATCACTTACTGCCTTCATATTAGAATTGAGTACATTGGATTCTTCTTTATCCATTCTTGTGATGCTTTACTAGAAGAATGTGTTTCATCTCCATCCAGGTTAATACAAAAGATATAAAGTCTCCATCTATTTTAATGGCTGAATAGTATTCCATGGTATACATACCATAGCTTGTTAAGCTATTCCTTGGTTGGTGGGCATTTCTGTTGTTTCCACAATTTGGTGATTGTAAATTGAGCTGCAATAAACAGTAAACTCACAGCCAATATCATATTGAATGAAATAAAACTGAAAGCATTTCCACTCAGAACTGGAACCAGACAAGGATGCCCACTATTGCCAATGCTAGTCAACATATAGTGCTGAAAGTTTTAGCTAATGCAATCAGTCAAGAGAAGGCTATCAAGGGTACTTACATGGGGACAGAGGAGGTCAAACTCTCACTGTTTGCAGGTGACATGATCTTATATTTGGAAAACCCCAGGGTCTCAACTACAAAGCTCCTAGAAGTGATCAAGAAATACAGTAATGTCTTCAGATACAAAATAAATATCCACAAATGAGTAGCCTTCACATAGGCCAATGATAGTCAGGCTGATAATCTAACCAAACACATAAAACCCTTCACAGTAGCTTCAAAGAAAACTAAATACCTGGGAATTTATCTAAAAAAGGATGTGAAGTATCTCTATAATGGGAACTATGAAACCCTGAGAAAAGAAATAGCAGAAATTGTTAACAAATGGAAGAACATACCATGCTTGTGCCTTGAAGAATCAACATTGTTAAAATGCCCATACTACTCAAATCAATCTACATATTTAATGCAATCGTCATCAAAGCACCAACATCATACTTTGAAGAACTTGAAAAAATAATACTTTGTTTCATATGGAGCCAGAAAAAAGGAAAAACCAAATAGCCAATACAATTTTAATAAATAAAAACAAATCTGGAGGCATCATGTTACCAGACTTCAGGTTATACTATACTATACTATAAGGCTACAGTAATCAAAACAGCATGGTACTGGATATAGAGATATAGATCTAGGGAATAGAATATAGAACTTAGAGGTAAGCCCAACCACATACCGCCATCTGATCTTTCATAAACCAAACAAAAGCATGAACTGGGGAAAAAAAAAATCTCTGCTTAATAAATGGTGCTGGGAGAACTTGTTTGCCACACATAAAAAACTAAAATTAGACCTCTCACCATTTACAAAAATTGACTTTTGCTGGATAAAAGATTTAAATTCAAGACATGAAACAATAAAATTCTAGTAGAATGTGTGAGGGAAAACTCTTGATTCTATCAGAAGAGAATGTATGAGAAGAACCTCACTGGCAATGTCAGCAACATCAAAAATAAATAAATTGAACATTATCAAGCTAAAAATGCCTTTGCAAAGCCAAGGGTACAACAACTAAAGCAAATAGACAACCTCTTAATTGCTAAGTCATGGAAGACGCCCAAGTGCCCATCGACCCACGAATGGACTAGCAAATTGTGGTACATGTATACCATGGAATACTATGCAGCCTTAAAGAAAGATGGAGATTTTACCTCTTTCATGTATACATGGATGGAGCTGGAACATATTCTCCTTAGCAAAGTATCCCAGGAATGGAAGAAAAAGTATCCAATGTACTCAGCCCTACTATGAAGGTAAAGTATAGCTTTCACATGAAGGCTAGAACCCAACTATACCACAAGACTATGAGGAAAGGACCAAGGAAGGGGAAGGGACGGGGGAGGTTTGGGTGGAGGGAGGGTGATGGGTTGGGCCACATCTATGGTGCATATTTTTATCTATAAAAAAAAGAAAAAAGAAATTAAAAAGCATTTTTAGACAAAAAGGAAAACACGACATACCCAAATTTATGGGATGCTGCAACAGCAATACTAAGGCAGTTGTTTTTATGTGTGTGAATAACAAATAGCAATAAATTTCTCTGTATCAAAAAAGATTTCAAATAAATAACCTAACTTTGCATCTCAAATAACTATATAAAAAAGGAATGCCCACATTAGAAGAAAAGGAATAGCACAGATTAGAGCAGAAATAAAGAACAGAAAAACAATTTTTTAAAAAATCAATGAAACTAAAAATTAAATACCCAAAATCACTATAAGCAGTCAAAAGATAATTGTTGAATTGGGAGAAAATTTGTGACATGTATCATATATGAAGTCTTATATCAGTATAATTAAACAACTTTTGAAAAACTGAGGAAAGAACAAAAATTAGATAAAAAAATGACTTGAACCAATTCACATGCAAAGAAACATTTTTAAAGGGTATTAAGCATACAAAAAGATGTTACACAGCCTCATCTCACGACACATTTCCTTTTATTCACTACGTTCCTTGAAAATTCCAAACTTTATTCCTCTGCAGAAACTTGCTCATTCCCTCTTATTGCTCTCCTTCCAACTCTAAACCACTACCCCATCTCATTCTTCAGGTTTTTCCTTAAAAGCCACTTCCTCAGGGAGGCCTTCTCTGATCCCCTATTCAAAGTACCATCTGTCTCTCTACCACAATTAAGTGCCCTTTTTATTTCCTTTGGAACACAGTATAACCTGTTACTGTCTCTCCAATTTGAACACTAGCTTCTGTCCGTCTTGTTCACTGTTGCATCCTCAGTGTCTAGGACAAACTTTGTCATATGTTTCAAAGAACAGGGCGAATAAAAGCAGAGTTAGAGGGTAGGAAGCAGAATACTAGACTTCAGGACTTGAGAGGTGAAACTCTTAAGAGTAAAGACAAGGTCCAAGAAGTAGAATTGCAGTGAGCTGCTGAAGGGAATTAGGAGATGCAAAGAATCAATACTACAAAATGTAGGGTAGATTATCCACGTTTTTAGTAAAGTCATTAACCACAATATTCCTCAATTTGAGTGCTATCTCTAATCCTACCACTTCTCTTAGTAACTTACATTCAACAACCCCTTTTTAAAAATCTGCCTTAGACCTCTCCTCACTTATCTCTCCTTTTCTTTCACCCGATTCATCTGACTCTTCTGGCTCTACTTGCTTCTCTCCGTCCTACACCGTCAGTCTACAAACTCCGCATCAATGCCCACTTCCCCTATCATGATTCTCAAACGTGACTGTGTCTAAGAATAACCTAAAATATTTTAAACTTTGAGCACATTGGGGCCTCACCTTTCTGATTCAGTAGATCTAATAGGGGAGGCCCAGGAATCTACATTTTAACAAAACCCCCAGAAGATGTGGATACAGGTGATCCAAGAGCTAAAGGAAACCTCATCTCAAGCAAATTGCATTGAAAATGTGATAACTACATGGTAATTTTTGTTATTGTAGATTTTCCCTATCAGTGGATAATAAAAGAGCTGCTACTTTTAGGTGGGGCAATTTTCTTACATTGAAAAGGGATCCTCATAACTTAAAAAAGAAAATCAGAGATCATCATTCCGTAGAATAAAGTCCAATTCTTTAAGAGAACACACAACAAGCATTGTCTGTGGCATAGATTTTCAAGCATAGTTCTCTTAGACAACCTTTGTGATTTTTTTTTCTGATTATCCCATAGCTAACACCTAATATGCTCTCTCTTTATTAGAACAATACTTTAAAGTATTCTAATTTTTTGGAATTAGAAGGATACCTTAGAGATCAAGTAATTCAACTCCCAAATTTTACAAAGAAGGACATCATCTTTTTGTATGCCATTTGTTTCCTGATAAATAATTGTACCTGTTCTATTTCTTTATAACTGAAGACCAACAGAGGGTGTAAAACCCTAAATACCCTCTAACAATTTTGAAACGGTGAGTTTCAATTTGATTTCCCTTTACCATTTAGGTCTCTGGGCTCTCGAGATATCGCTAAATAGAGTAAACTCAAAGAGTTTCAGGAAGCCACCAATTCAGTTTGCAAACATGATGCAGATTTGCTTCTGCAGATAGACTCTGAGCGAATCTCAGGAATAAAAGCAGGAGTACTTTAGTTTCTGGACTTCAGTCCCTTAACCAAATAAATGGAATTCCGATGATGATGATGATGACGCCAACGGCAGCTAACTTCTATTGACTCTTCGTACCGTGCTAAGCCCTTTATATCATTATCTCCTTCAGTTTTCCTTTAAGCAAGGTAGGTCAATAATTATTGTCTTCATTTAACGGTTAATAAAACGAGGCCCTGAGAATAAATAAATAAATACCCACGGTCTCACAAGTAAACTCTTCCTCAAGTATCAGAACCTTCCAGTTCAGGGCAGGGCTCTCTCCACCAGGCCCAGCCCCCTGCGACCCCGTCCCCACCCTCCAGGCGGGCGTGGGGGGCACGCTCGCTGCACCCCGCTGCACCCCGCTGCACCAGGCCCCCCACTCACGCTCAGCAGCGGGTTCCAGAAGAATTCTTCTTGGTCCTTGTCCTGGTGTGCCTTGACAGGGTCCCGGGAGTGACGGGCAACAGAAACTTTGGACCCCTTGAAGTGCATGGTGTCTGGGTTGCCACTGGGTTTTCTCTGAAGCACAGGTGCGGTGTACAGGGAGCGGACCGGCCAGCCGCGGTTCTCGGTGGTGTTGGCAGGTAGACTTGTCTTCTGTGGCGGCTCCATCGCTCCATCCTCCAGGGCCTGTTAGCGCCTAACTGACGCTCTGCCGCTACTGCGCAGGCGCCGCCCTCCCGCCGCCTCTCCCGCGCTTTTCTCGTGAGCTCAGTCCCCGCCCGGCCGCTGCAGGGACAGCGTGGAGGTCTGGGAGGCTGGGGCTTTCCGGACCCGCCAGTGCAGCGACGTTTCGGTCTCCCTCGGAAGGAGGTCAGAGCACGACGGTTCCACCAGCTCGTGCAAGGCTCCTCAGCACGGTGATTTAAACCTTGGTTCATCGTCTTGTTCGGCCTTTAATTTCTCATGATCCCTCTTCTCCCTGCGCTATTTCTTTTTAGAGCTACCGTATCAGTCATCATTTCTGTACACTATCCCCTGAGCTCCAGATGTTACATTTCCCACACTCTACTTGGACGTCTTTACCCAATTGCTCCACAGACACGTAGCACAATATTTACATATACAGTATTTATCTTCCCTCTAAACCATATGCCAAACTCATTTGATGCAGCAATGTCATATCCACAAAAAAAAAAAATCTTAAAAATTCAGATGTTTTTTAAATTTTACTCCCAAATACATGAACCTAGTTTGGGACATTCACACACAGGTGGTTGCAATGGTTTACTCATGGATCTTCCATCGGTTCTTATCCATTCCTCCCACTGCTGCAGTATTAGTATAATTTTACCAATCAAAGAAAAACCAGAGACTTCTAATATGTCTTTATCATCCATGAAATCTAAATTTCTTTTCTTTTCTTTCTTTTTTTTTTTTTTTTTTTTTTTTTTTTTTGAGACAGAGTCTCATTTTGCTGTCCCCAGTAGAGTGCTGTGGCCTCATAGCTCACAGCAACCTCAAATTCCTGGGCTCAAGCGATTCTCTTGCCGTAGCTTCCCAAGTAGCTGGGACCACAGGCACACGCCTTGGCCTCGCAGAGTGCTGGAATTACAGATGTGAGCCACCACACCCGGCCTAAATTTCTTAATATGGAAATCAAAGGCATCCAAGTTGCACTCTCCTATGTTAAGATGATTATTTGTTATTTGTTGTTATACTTTCTGGAATCTATTCTTTTATTCAAGAACCAGCACAAACATCACTTTTGATTAAGTCTTATAACCCCCTTATACATACCTCAAAAGCAGAACTAACTGTTGCTTCCAAGCTACTGTTTAGCACATCCCTTGTCCACCTAAATAACAGAGAGAAGCAGCTCTAAAAGAAAATGAGATTTATTCAGGAATAGGCATTGCAATGGGAATACAAATACCATAGTAAACTGAGCATGTATTCAGAGAGGTAAAGGAAGAAAAAGGTTTCTAAAGCAAAAATGAGATCCCATAATTGTTTTGAGATAATCAGCCTTGGCCATGAGTATCAATAACAAGGATGGTGCCAGTCCAAGGTTGGATAGGAAGATGCTGAACAAATATCCTCTCAGAAGTTATTTGTGTGTGTGTGTGTGTGAGAGAGAGAAAGAGAGAGAGATTATGATGACCTTTGTGCAAGATGTGGTTTTTGCAAGTCTTTTATATTAGCTCTTGCAATCTGGAAGCCTCTTTTCATGGCCTTCCAGGCCTGTATTTGTCAATCTTTAACACAGGTGACTCCATTTTGATTCTGACAACTTTCACATCCTATTAATGGGCTCACGCGGTTAGTCGCTAATCTCAAAAGATGAAGTTCATTGGAGGCTGGAACCTGATCCTCACCTGGTGCTCTTCAAGGCACATGGCTCAATATTCCAAAGGGCTTTAAATACATGTTTGGATCTATGCAGTGTGATATCTAAATTACTATGCCAATGAGACTTGCTGTCCACCAGCTCCCTCTGATGTCCTTAAGATTCATGTTATGCAACATAAAGTATATTGCATCATACATGAAGTAACCCTACTTAAAAAAAAAAAAGCAAACTTAAATCTAATCTAACCTCCAGAGAAGACTGAGAAACAAATTAAATGACACTATTAGGAAAAGGTAAACAACCCCATAAATGCATCAATGTATAAAGTTATGATTTAATAAAAAATAATTAAAAAAAGAAAAAGGCAAACTATTCAAATGTAAGTGGGATGCTCTAAAACAAAGCTGGCTTTCATTGCAAAAAAAAAAAAATTGTCATGGGAATACAGAATGGTACAGCCACTCTACAAAACAATTTGGCACTTTCTTTAAAAATTAAATGTACAACTACCATACAACCCATCAATTTCACTTCTGGGCATTTATCTCAGAGAACTGGAAACTTCAGTTCACACAAAAATGTACATGAATGGTCATAGCAGCTTTATTCATAACAGCCAAAAACTGGAATCAGCTCAGATGTCCTTCAACTGGTGGATGGTAAAACAACTTTAAACTGGTGGATGGTAAAACTGTAAACTTTAAAGGATGACTCCTCAATAAAAAGGAGTGAACTATTGGACATATAACAACTTGGATGAAACTCTAGGGAATTATACCGAGAAGAAAAAAAGCCAATTCTAAACTATTACAAATCACATAATTTAATTTATGCAAAGAAAAAAAAATTAAACATAGAATACAGCTTAATGGTTGCCAGGGATTAAAGTTAAGGGTATTGGAAGAGCAGTCCAAGAAGATGGGTATGGTTATGAAAGGGCAACGTGGGGGATCACAACATGGTTTTTGGAACTGTTCAGTATCTCTACTGTGGTGGTGGATACACAGATTTACACAAGTGATAAAATTATATAGGACTTTAAACACACGAGTATCAGTAAAACTGGGGAAATCTCAATATGATGGATGGATTCTATCAACTTGATATCCTTGTGATATTACTATTGTTTTGTAAAATATTATCGTTAGGAGATACTGGCAAAATATATAAAGGATCTCTTGGTATTATTTCTTACAATTGCATGGATTCACAGATCTCAGTGAAAATTTTCATTTAAAAAATGCCATGAAGTATTGAGAAACCAGAACAGAGCTAAAAAATAAAAAAAAAGTCATAGAGAAGAAAAGAAGGTAGAGAGATGGATTTAAATTAAGAAATAAGAGAGCTAACAATAGAATGAAGTGTATAAACATTGACTAAATCTTGAGGAACAACTAGGGATGTCTGAGAATGGACTGGATATTAGGTATTATAAAACTGTTTCCCAGCTGTGTGCTTACATAAACAAATATCCTTATTTTTAGAAAACGCATGCTGAAAGTAAAGTGTCCTGTTATTAACTGCTTAATTTCAAAAGGTTTCAAAAGAAAAAAGGGGAATATACAAAAGCAAATAAGGCAAAATTGTAACAATTATTAAATCTAGGTTGATCTAGATTGCAGTTGCTATTATACTTACTTGCAACATTTTTGTTAGATAATTTCCAAATAAAAAGCCCTCAGGGCTCCTCATGTGTGTAGTGTGGTCTTTTTTTCATTCCCCATCTCCACCAGATGTCCCATCTATCCTATAAAGCTCTTTATCCATACTCAATTTTATCCACAATTCTTTTCTCAAGTCTTCTAATCCTATGCTTAACTTTGTCTCTCCAACTAGACTATGAGCCTCTAGAAAACAAGATACCAAACATATTCATTTTCTTCATTTTTTTTCTCCCACAAACTTAGCAATTTGACCAAGATGAAATCACCTATCATAGCTTTATGTTTCAGGATAAATTACAACTGGTTTATGTAGACGCGAAGCTCCATGTGGTGGCTACTCTGATGGCTATGTCACAATCACCAAGTGTGCCTTTTTTTAAAATATGGTTTTCCAGGCCTCAAACTTATTGAACCCGAATCTGTGAGAATTAGATGCTTTGTTTTCTTTAAGGGGAGTGGAGGAGGAAAAGACAGGTATTACTGAATGTTTTGCAACAAAAAAAAGCACCGGGGAGCTTGTCTACTGACACATCAGAAACTCTACTATCACTACCACTTGAGGTGGGGAGAAAGGTGAGAAAAAAGAATTTAAACCAATCATGTGATTACAAGGCAAGAATCTCCAATGTGGTTCCAGGTGAACAAATTTGGCTCCTAGCATAGCAATTTTAATGAGGCACTGAGATAGATAAAGGAGTTGATTATCAAAGCCCTTATGTGTTTTGGTCTGATGCTTCGAGCTGTCCATGTTTGGTTGAGGAGTCTACTCAACTGGCTAGTGCTTGAAAATTTCAAGAGCTTTCTTGCTCAAAGCCTAATTGGCTAGGACTTCTTTCTAGAAAACTGATTTTTTGTACCTGGCCAGGGTTTCCAATCAGCAAGGTGTCCCTCTATTATCTGTCCAGTGCAGTGCCTCACCACCAGGTTGACAATAAGCATCTTAAGTCAGCATGATAGGCTGGAACAGCTTATGTGCTAACCTTGTTCACTAGAAACTGGACAAAGTTGTCTGAATTCTCATTCATGGCCCTAGCTACATGCCTCATTCCCCATCTCTTGGAGATATGCATTAGCAGTGAACTTCTCCCAAGCTTCCCAATCATCTTGGTCAAAGGAATCTTTCCTTTGGTGTTTCCCTGATGAAGGATGTGTAGGCTCACCAGTTTCTCAGGACTATGTACCTCTTGGGACATCAGGAGATTTGAAATTCAGGTTGTACTTCTCAGATCTGAAATAATTCAAAGGCAACTATGCCCATGCCAATTACAATATTGTCAAGGTGGCCAGCTTTGCTACATTCTGTAGCAGCTCCAGTCTTCTTCATTCTCTAGGATGTAAGAAGCAAAACTCCCACTAACTATATTACCATTCTATTGCTGCCATAACAAATTACTACAGATTTAGCAGCTTGGTCAAAATACATTTGATGTCTTATAGTTCTATATGTTAGAAGTCTGACATGGAAGGCACCAGGCCAAAACCAAGGTGTCCATAGAGCTGCTTTCCTTCTTGGAGGTTCTAGGGGAGGACCTTTTTCCTTGCGGATTTAGGATGTTGACAAATTTCAGTTCTTTGCAGTTATGGGACTAAGATCTTGCTGGCTGTCAACCAAGGGCCACACTCAGCTTCTAGAGGATGGTGGCTAGCAGTCCCCTCTTCCACCTTCAAGGCCAGCAACCCTACAACTTCCTCATCTATTTCTCTGAGCACAGACATGTGCACAGAAAGGTTCTCTTCTTTGCTTTTAAGGACTCCTAAGATTACACTGGGCCCACCCAGATAATACAGGATAAGCTCCTCATTTTAAGGTTCATAACCTTTATCATACCTGTAAAATCCTTTTTCAAAAGTAATATATATTCACACATTCCAGGGACTAGGACTTGGGCTTCTTTGGGGGATATTATTCAGCCTATGATAATCCCCCACGTTGGTAGCAACTTTCTTATATTCTCCTTGATGATACTGCTCAGGTTTGTAACTCAGTTCTCGTGAGCACGGCTTCCCTGAAGTTTGTTGACAGGGAGGATCACAAACTCATACACTGCCAGCTTCTTGCCAGAGGGAGAACCATTGCTGACCACAGTGAAAGCTGGAACTGGAAAATGACTTCAGGATTCCCAGCAAATTCACAATTCTCTGACAGCAGGTAGAACCCCTTTTCCTCAGCTCCAGGCTCACAACAGCAAAAGATATTCCTGGAATGAAACTCCCACCAAATTTGGCCTTATTACCAGGACCAGGATCTCTACCTTTAATCTGTCAATCCTTTCTGTTCCACAATATTCAGTTGTTTGCTAATCAGAGGTTTTTTGGTTTGGTTTTGTTTTTTTGCTTTATTTTGTTTTTTGAGACAGAATCTTAAGCTGTTGCCATGAGTAGAGTGCCGAAGTGTCACAGTTCACAGCAACTTCAAACTCTTGGGCTTAAGCGATTCTTTTGCCTCAGCCTCCCAAGTAGCTGGGACCACAGGCACCTGCCACAAACACCCAACTATGTTTTTCTTCATTGCAGTTGTCATTGTTTTAGCTGGCCTGGGCTGGGTTCGAACCTGCCAGCCTCAGTGTGTGTGGCTGGCGCTGCCCTAATCAAAGCAGTTTTACTGATGTGTTCAACAGCCTTGGAGACACTTTTTCCATAGCAAGTCTTATCATTGTCTTGAGCTCTAGGGTCTCACAGATACCAATTGAGACATCCACTATATATGGCTCTGAAGAGACCTTTTCCAGTGCAGGACCCACCTCAAGGGAAGGATTCCCTGGAAAGCCAATAATCTCTCTGACAAAGAGCTTGACAATAGGGATGGTGAATTTCTACTTGTATTTGTTTCTCAAAAAAAGGAGAAAGAGGAAACAGTACTGCCAACTGTAGGAGTCAAGTTTGTAGGGTAGGTTAGGCCAGGGATTTCTTCTGGAGGGCTTGTTGACCACAGTCTAAGTTCCTCAAACCCCCTGTGGCTAGCAATAGCCTGGTGGTCTACACAGGATGTTGGGCACCTGGCAGGAGCAGAACTAGGACTCTGGGGGTCTTCTTTGCCACAGTCCAAGATCCTGTGTCCCCCTTTGAGGTGCCGCAAGTGGCCCTATTGTTAGCTGGTGGCTGGAATAGAATGCCTAGCAACCAAGATTACGACCACCTGAGTCTTGCCCAGGCATAGATAGAAATCACTGAAGATTAGGCAAGTTTATTCCCAATTTGTAAAGTTGTAATCACATGGTGTGCCCGCATGATTTTCCTTTCCTTTGTTTCCCTTCTTCTGATTGTTAATAATTACTTGAGGTGCCTTAAGTTTATGCATTGTGGCATCAACATGATTTATAATTTTTGATTGAATAAAGAGACCTATGGGAGAATGGCCCAGTGCTGCACTTGCTGGCTGCACCTGAGATGCTGTTGGCTTGGTGTATGACTTTCACAGGCTCCCCCGGTTATTCATTCAGATAACTGAGTCTGAATTTTTCTCGCATCAACTACCCTCAGTGCAAATCCTGGCAAAGGTGTGAGGACCCAGGCCCCCACAGGAGAGGTCAAGTTTGTTAGCCCAACAAGCTCGTATGCCTCTTCTTTACTCCCCTGAGCTCTGGGCTTGCTCAGCTTCCCTTCTGTTGCATGTTTTTTAAAGCTCCCTATGAGATCCTAATGTGGGAACCAGGGGTACAGATTTTAAAGACAAGTAACTTCTCAGGTTATAAAACTTTCCAAATGAAAAGATACATTTCCTTTTTAATAGCCATGATATAAAGCATTTTTAATGCTAAATTACATGTATTACATGATACACAAATCACTGTTTTAGAAAAGACAAATTTCGTATTTCAATTTATTCAGTAAGGAGACATAAAAAATAAATGATGTAGGATTTTTTCACTTCTACTTTATTCCCCCTAAATTCATGTTTAAACCTAATATATTTTATAACACTAAAGTTATGGCTTTTTCTGAATTAGTGCTTTTTAAAAACATTATAAATACAAGTAATATGAGAAAAGAATGAAATAAACACTTTTTTGTCTTTATAATTAGACATTCTGAAGAGAAAGGAAATAAACACTTTCACCTGGTAGTTTCCAGCTTATTATCTCTTTTGTCATTGAGATGTTAATGCTATAGAAATTAGTGTTTAGGTATAAATTGCATATGCAATTTTAACATTTCTCATAATCTTGAGAAATGTTTCAGTATTATATAATCAAAAAAGTCTATTACAAATACACATATACACACCTTATAAAAATACATTTAAAAACAAAAATGGGAAACATAGTAGATCATTATTCCTCTGCAGGTGAGTTGGTTTATGACAAGGCTTTGATTCCTTTATCTTTATCAGGATATTCTTCCACATCAGAAGAGAACATTAACTCTGGAGAAGAAAACAAACATGCACTTAAAATAGTTTCCTAATGCTTTAAAAGACTTTTACAGCTTATTAATAAACAATCTCTTGAGATTTTGATGTAATCTACAGTAATAGAAAGCCCCAAGTACAAGAATTCTTGACAGTGAAATCTAATTTAAAAAGTGAATTAATTGGAGGGCACCTGTAGTCCCAGTTTACTCAGGAGACTAAGGCAAGAGGATCACATAAGCTCAAGAGTTTGAGGTTGCTGTGAGCTATGATACCATAGCACTCTACCCAGGGTGACTATGTGAGACTGTCTCCAAAATTAATTAATTAAAAATAGTTTAAGAATCAAAAAATAAAAAGTGGTTTAATAACAAATGTACAAGTTTTATACTTTAAAATGTGTAAGCTTAAAATTTATTATGAACCCCAGGAAAAATGAAACATATGTAATGGAGAAAATATAAGAAAATCTTACTAGAAAATTTGAGTTACTTAGAGCATCCAGGATTATTAAGCAGCTAAAATGTCTAATTCTACAGTGATCAGATAATCTAAAATGTAGAAGACAGATAGAGATGAAAGACTTGGGACTAACAACAGATATATGCCAAGGTATTTTCAATGTGTTATCCCATTTAATCACTAAAGCAATCCAATAAGCTAGGTATTGTTTCCTCATTGTATATTTGTTTTTAATCCACATGTTATAAGACTCATACTCCCCTAAAGGAGAACAGGATTCTGGGGATTATTTACTAAGTAACACACACTTTGTGATTTAGACTGAATACTGAACAACTCTGCCGAATGGAGCTTCAATCCCAGCCATCCATAGATATTAGTACTTGACATTTCTACATATAAACTCTTAGTTAGCATAGATATTTAATTTATTAAAATACCAATGAATACAGAAAAAGAAAACCTTAAGAATCTAGTAAAATAAGGCCATCTGACATAAGTATTGGATGAAAAATTAGAATAAAGCTGCAATATATTCAGTGGAGCAACAAAAGAATTACAGTGCAAAAAGATATACTCATGAATGGAAATACACAGGAACATAATCATACATACTATATTCTTTGGTGTGGTTTTATAAATAAAGATAGTCCATTCTAAGACTTCTGAGACAGATTATAATTCTGAGACAGGTTATAATTAGTTGAAAAAATTAAAAAAAAATTATAATAACCAAATTTTAGAAAATATCCATAAAAGACATCCAAAAATCCTTGTGTGTATAGTGGTTAAAAAAAAATTCGAGAAAGAAAGAGTGGAACACCAGTCAAGGAAACACAATTTACAATAACAAATACTAAGCAGTTCCTAAAGCAGTGCTAATTAAGATTCTTCTTCATGAGTTCCAAAAGGGATCTGAGGACTAGGGACCAGTGAATCTCACTGCACACTGAGCGTGTTAAAAGTTACTAAACACTTTGTTAGACAATGAAGGGTTAAGAATTTGTGCCAAGCAGAATAGATAAGAATAATTGTCTGACAGAGAGACTACACAGATAAAGCATGACTTATTTCAATTGAAGAGATGCTTCCATCAGAAAAAAACTAAAAGAAGTAAAGCAAAGACTTTCTACAAATTACTTGAAGAGCTCCAAGAGAAGAAATGTCTCCTGAACATGCACATCGGCCAGAGTACTTCCAGACACCAGCTCTCCTAGGGACTCCTCTTACTTCTTGTTATAACCTCATTTCCTTTTTTTTTGTTTTGAGTTTTTGTTTTGTTGTCATTGAGAAAATGTTTCACTCTGTCACCTGGACTAGAGTGTAGTGGCACTGTAAAGCTCACAGCAACCTTAAACTCCTGAGCTCAGGTGTTCCTCTTGCCTCAGCCTCTAATATAGTGGTTCTCAACCTGTGGGTCATGACCCACAGGAATGCCACGGCATTCAGAAGGTTGAGAACCACTGGTCTAACAGCTGGGACTACAAGTGCACCTCCACACCCAGCTAATTTTTCTATTTTTTGTAGAGGCAGAGTCTTACTCTTCTCAAGCTGGTCTCTACCCCCTGGCCCTCAAGCAACTCTCCCACTCTGGCCTCCCAAAGTGGTAGGATTACAGGCATGAGCCACCATTCCTGGCCTTTCCATTCTTCTATCATTGTAATTTAAATGTCCTTGTTATTGAAATATCATAGCTATCCCCATTAAAAGAAGATTTATAAAATCATTATAGAATATTTTAGGATATTCACATATGACTTTTTCTTTAGTACCTTCACTAAGATCCATGCCTGGCTTGTAAGACAAAAAAAGCCAAGATAATCCAACCAGAAGAGCTACGACCAGATTCACCACAATCCACGGCTGGAGAATCTGTTCCTCGATTCCCGCTGCCCTAAAGATGTAGAAATACTCATTAGGAATGTCTTCATTTTTGGTTACTATATCCGAGTGTACTTATTTATGAACTTTAAAAAAGATAGCACTCCTCTCCTAGAGAAATAAAAAGTAAGAGACAAAAAATAATTTCCCTATATAATACACCATATAAGACATGGGAACAGGGTTCAAAAGTAATTTGAACTCTAAACAAATCTGCTGTACACATTAATATAAATAGTTATTGTTCCCAAGAAAATTTTCTACAAATTTCCCTTCTAATCATTATGACATTACTCATCAATGAAGTACCTTTCCTATCCCTTTTTACCCCATTCCCCTAGCTGTCCTCTCAGCTTCGTGGCTGGCCACAGATCTGCAGATGTTTGCTCTCCCCATGTTCTTTCTAACATTGCTTGGTTTTCTAAGTCTATCCATGCTACATGGTCTCATCACTGGTCTGGATTATATGCTCCCTGAATGAAGATACGGATGCAGAGTTTCTCCAGTCCACTGTGTGATGACTTATTTTATAGCCAAAACTTGAAGAACCAAAACACATTTTTACAAAGACATTTCTTTAAAAATACATATATATATATATATATGTATGTATATAACATATATATATATATATATATGTTATATCTGTTATATGTATATAACAGATATATATAGTTATCTGTTAACCAAAGGAATAGGTATTTTCTTATCATAGTTTTGGAGAAAAAAAATAGGACCTTTATTATTATTTATAGATGAAAACATGAAAAAAAAGAGGAAAAATAACATTATTCCAATTGTTGCTATTATTGCCATTAACAATTACTAATGTTACTGTGAATTCTTACCAGAGGCTACCATTAACAGAAGAAGGTGTGTAAAGGTGGATTCTGTCACTTGTCATTTGCTGACTCAGAGATAGTATAAGAGCAGTAAAGTACACTGAGAAAAAGACAAATGAAATTACTAGTAATTTTTTAACAATCTGGTTAATTTTGAATTTAGAAATTATTTTAAGGTCAAAAATAATCTGTACTTTGGTGAATGATGATATAAAAGAAATTCATTTGACCAATTTCAATAGGCTAAATATCCTTATATCATTTTTTTGAGAACACAGGTGCAGAGGCAATCTTCTGAGATGCTCACCATTTCATCATTAGAACTGACAAGAACTCATAAGATCTTTTAAAAACTTAATTGACTTGTTCAAAGTTATAAAACTAGTTTTACTAACATTCTCATAACTTAGAATGAAATTATCAAATTGTCAAAATTAACAGAAAAATATGAAAGTGTTAGTTACTAAAAGGGCATACCAGCTGAATGTGTTTAAGGTCAAATAAAAAATATAAGAGCTGAAAATTAAGTAATATAAAGCAACAAATAAAACTTTTAAAAGTTATTTAATGAACTTCTAATGAAAAATAATTCTATTAAAATTATGCCTATAATGTATTAATTACAAATTCACTGAACATCTATAGGCAATGTTTATAAGAAGCAATAATATAAAATGTTTTTTAACAATTAAAATATTGTATATTTCTTGGTTCAAAATTATAGTACAATTGAAGTATTACACAGTTATCTAATTAAACTATTTACTCACAGAAAGATGCTAATGCTGTTGGATCCAGGGCAAAAAAATTTCGAATTGCTACTGATGTTTTAGCAAAGTCAATCCTAGAAAATACAAAAGTGTCTTGTCACAGCACAACTGTAAACTTCGTAACAAAACTTTACTTTCCTGACTATAGATTTTCCTTCTCTATTCTAAAGCTACCTCAAATACTGCCTATGACTAAGCGTTAAGTAGCTACAGTTTATACTCACCACACACAAAAAATATTTTGTCTACAAAAGCCATATAAAACATCTAACCAGAAGACTATTTTAGGTAATACTTCTATGGTGTTAAGACATCTTGAAGAAACAAACGTGATCTACAAAATTTCATAAGCTTCTCTTTCTATTGCCTGTATCACTGGACCATAATTAAATGGGTTTTAAAAAATATGTTGAATTATGTTCCCCAAAAGATATGCTGAACTCCTAACCCCTGATACTCATGCATGTGGCCTTATTTGGCAAAAAGATCTTGGGAGATGTTATAAAGTCATTAGGACGAACCCTAATCCAACATGACTAGCATCCATACGAGAAGAAAAGAGGATACAGGCACAGTGGATCACACCTGTAATCCCAGCCCTCTGGGAGGTGGAGGTGGGTGGATCGCTTGAACTCAGGAGTTGGAGATCAGCCTGAGAAAGAGCAAGAGCCCATCTCCACTAAAAACAGAAAAACCAGTTGGGTGTTGTGGTGAGAGCCTGTAGTCCCAGCTACAAGAGGATCACTTGAGCCCAAGAGTTTGAGGTTGCTATAAGCTATGATAGCACAGCACTCTACTGAGGGTGACAAAGTGAGACTCTGTCCCAAAAACAATATAAAAATAAAAATAAATAAATAAAATAAAATAAAATAAGAACAGAAGAGATACAAGACACAGAGGGAAATGTGCCATGTGATGACAGCAGCAGATGTTGGAGTGATGTATCTACATGCTAAGGACTGCCAAGGACCAGCAGCGATCACTGGAAGCAAGGGGTGGGGCATGGAATAGATTCTCCCTCAGAGGCCTCCAAAGAGGAATCAACCTTGGCCACATCTTGATTTCAGGTCCCTAGGCTCCAGAACTGTGAGGAAATAAATTTCTGTTGTTTTAGTTGAGCCAGCGTGTGGTTACTTTGTTATACGAGCCCTAGAAAACTAACATGATACCTGAGTCACAATTATACCTGCTTTAGTTGATTTTGAAGATATTTGGGACTTTCTGAGTTCATTGTATTTAAATAAATTTTGGACTTATGAGTTGATGCTTGCGTGGGTTAAGGCTTCTGGAGATGTTTTGTTCATAGTAGTTCCATTCCTTAACCCCCAAAATGAACAGAAACAGACTGGCTGAAAAACATTAAAGTAATACTAATATCCTAAAATTCTATTTTGAAAATTGTCATAGTCAGTGACACATTTTGGTCAATATTTCCCCTAAAGAAAAGTTAGAGGAATCTGCAATCTCAACAATGTTACCTGTCAAAAGCTGAAACCGTACTCAGAGCCAAAAGCAAGTAGAGAAGACTCTGGAATGGGTACGCGAGGGTCTTGTATTGTTGCAGAAAGTTTGAGGGGTTAGATAGCTGGTCTCCTGCTAGAACATATATTACAACAATATTCCACACTGTGCAGCCAGCCAGGAATCCATGAGAAAAGAGACCGATCATCCTGAAGGGAAAAACGTTTAACTACAATACATGAATAACTAAGTGATCAGCAAAAATATCTTTTAAGTCTCTTTACATATAAGAATAAAATTCAGTATTTCATGAAAAGTAAAAACAAGCATTTTCTTTGTACGTACACTGATAGATCATTTAATTCCAACCGAATGTTTAAAAAATATGACTACCTACCATTTTAAATTGTCAATTTTGGTAATAGTATTAAACAGCCAAGACTTTTTTTTTTTTTTAATTATGGAACACATGTAACATTTGTTTTAAGAAAAGTCCAATAGAAGGAGCTACCTGAAGGCCCGGTGCACTGAAAGTGCCACATCCCTGGTGGTCCAGGAAGGCTTCATGTCCATTGACACATCTATGTTCTCTGTGGTCTTTATCAATTCTGAACGATCAGCAGCCTGGAATCTCCCTGAGAACACATAATGCAATTATTAATAATTAGTAAGAGAGAAACTTTTTTCATTATTTCACACTCAAAGGTCCTTAGCCTAAGACTGAAATTTTGCTGTTTTCTATCTAAAAATTGTCCATGACTTAGCACCTACATCAGAAGGCTCTTTTCTTTGCTTAAACATACTATTTTTCATTCGTAGGAAAAATAAGCAATGTCACTACACTTTCTTCTCAACCCAAGATAAATGTTAAGTAACAATTTTTAAAATTAACCTGACATACTCCACAAACTCCTAATTCAGAGACACTAGCAGTATTAAGGTTTAAATGCCTCCACTATTAAGGTAAGTCAATACTTGAAAACAAACTTAACTTTCTTAGAAAAAGATGCCAGGGTTGTGTAGCATGGCTTTCTGTGATGACAGAAAAGAAATAGTTATTTTATAAATTTCTTTTTAGAACATTCATGTGAAAACTACCAGTTTGAGTGTCAGCACTGCAATATTATATGAACAGGGTTTTATCCTGCTAACTAATAGGCTTCTTCTTACATAATCTACTAACAGACAAAAGGACCTTAAAAAGCAGGAAAGGTTCCACTTTAATTACCTTCACCAAACCTAGCTCTCAGGTATTTTGTAGGATGAAGGACAAGGGTGTGACATTTAATTTTCCCCAAGAAAAGACAACTTCTGGGCAGACAGCAGATCTATTGGCACTGTTTACAGTCACTCTAGTAGGGAAGTTTCTATGTTAAGGAAGGCAGGAATAAAAATGAGGATTGAGTAGTATTGCTTAAAAATAAGACTGGAGGAGTGACGCCTGTGGCTCAAAGGAGTAGGGTGCCAGCCCTTTATACTGGAGGTGGCAGGTTAAAATGTCAAAAAAAAGTGCAAAAAAAAAAAAAAAAGAAAAAAGAACATTGGAGTATTAAATTGTATACCATGCAGCCATTAAATTAAATGTACTTTCATTGTACTTACACATTAAATTAAATGGCCACATGGTGTACTAGTAAAAGCACTTGACTAGAAGCAATGAAACCTCAGTTTAAGTCCCATTTCTAAACTAACTGCAGGATACTGAATTAGTCTCTCTAGCACAGGATTCTCACTGGCCAAGAACTCCAAAATCCTTTAGATGGGATCTTATGAAATCAAAGTTCTAAAACAATTTACACAAAATCTAAATTGTAAATTTTATTCTATTTTATCTTATTGAGACAGAGTCTTTGTCAGCGTAGGTAGAGTGCCATGACATCACAGCTCACAGCAACCTCCAACTCTTGGGCTTAAGCGATTCTCTTGCTTCAGCCTCCCAAGGCTTTGATCTTTGACAAACCAATTAAAAACATTCAGTGGGGAAAAGATTCCCTATTTAACAAATGGTGCTGGGTAAACTGGCTGGCGACCTGTATAAGACTGAAACTGGACCCACACCTTTCACCATTAACTAAGATAGACTCTCACTGGATTAAAGATTTAAACTTAAGACATGAAACTATAAAAATACTTGAAGAAAGTGCAGGGAAAACTCCTGAAGGAATTGGCCTGGGTGAAGATTTTATGAGGAGGACTCCCCAAGCAATTGAAGCAGTATCAAAAATACACTACTGGAACCTGATCAAACTAAGAAGCTTCTGCACAGCCAAGAACATAGTGAGTAAAGCAAGCAGACAGCCCTCAGAATGGGAGAAAATATTTTCAGGTTATACCTCCGATAAAGGTCTAATAACCTGAATCCACAGAGAACTCAAATGTATTAGCAAGAAAAGAACACATGACCCCATTTCAGGGTGGGCAAGGGACTTAAAGAGAAAGTTCTCTAAAGAAGACAGACGCAAAATCTACAAACACATGAAAAAAAGCTCATCATCCTTAATCATCAGAGAAATGCAAATCAAAACTACTTTGAGGTATCACCTAACCCCAGTAAGAGTATCTCACATAACAAAATCCCAAAACCAGAAATGTTGGCGTGGATGTGGAGGAAAGAGCGCACTTCTACACTGCTGGTGGGAATGCCCACTAATACGTCCCTTCTGGAAGGATTTTTGGAGACACTTAGAGACCTAAAAATAGACCTGCCATTCGATCCTATAATTC